>VXBC01010160.1:575284-621317 GCA_013399945.1 Ploceus nigricollis
TTTTTAATTTTTGATGCTCTTTTTCAGTACCTTCAGAAAACTTCATGTTTGATGTGCATGATGTCAAGACAACTGAAGCTGTATTTGTGTGGAGCAGTATGGACATGTGGCTTAAGTCAGGCTTTGCACTTATGCTTAAGTACTATTTTGATCAGTGGAAACCATATATTCTGAACTTGCCCGTGAATACAACTCAAACAAAAATTGGGCAGCTGTCTCCAGGCCTTTGCTATAGATTCTTATTAGCAGCAAGGAACCCAGAAGGAGCACAGATTAACTTAAGTCCAATTCTGAAGGTAGAAACAAGTAAGTTACAAAAATAAACAGCAGTAATGACCAGATAACCATAAATATTTTATATTTTCTCTTTAATTGCACTGTTTCCTGTATTCTCTGTTTATCAATATTCACTGTCACTGATGCACTGTCAAGGTTGCTTTGATGGATTTGCTCTAATAGTATTTAACCTGCATGTAAGTGTGCATTGTTAGGTTTTCAGGCTCTATTACAAACAAACAGGTGCAATAAAACACCCCACAGTTACTGATGAAAGGAATGAGAAACTATTCTTGTATTTCTGTTCCTAATCTTACTCAACAGGGCCACTGCACTCCCAGAAGTTAGAGGCTACGTATGTTTCATCTACAGAAATACATTTAAAATGGAAGTCTCCACAGCATTCATACAGTGCTTCTTTTCATTATTCCCTGGTCAACATATTGGATACTGAAACCAACATCTGGGAACAGTTACCAGTTGAAAAAAGCAAGACTTCAATCGTCATACAAAATAGAAAACCTTATCATCGGTATCAGTTATATTTACAGAATGTAGCAGAGAAAGGAACTCTAAGCTGCCATGAGAAGCCTATATTAATCACAACAGGTGATGTATTCATTTTCTAGTTGCTTTATTTCACTAGACAGAATCTAAATTGAAAATACAAGGCATAAAGGTATTTTTAAATCCATGTCAGATTGTGGTTGTTGGGATATTCTTCAGAACCTTCCAAAATTGTGAAAGTACCAATCCCTTTATTTATTTATTCATTTGCCTACTTAGAGCATATTAGTATGAACTAAAGAAGTGATATTCTGCTTGATAAATTCTGATTTATAGCTTGAATCTTTAATTTGAGCGAAGTTAAAAGATTACGATGATTTCTCAAATTTTTTAGGGCAGACTGTATCATTTCTTTATTCCATATATATTCAGCGGAATAAAATATGCTTGCAAAATTAGTCCTTATCTGTTATGAGAAAACAGAAAATAATCTGCCTTTAACAGGTAGTTGTCTGTAAATTATTTTAAGAAATAATTAAATGAAACAGTAGGTTTAAAATTGTGACATTTTAGAAGAAAAAAAAAACCCAAGAGACATTACTGGAAAATGATTGTAAAGTGATAGTAAGTTTGATGTATGGTTTTATACTGACATCTTTTTCTTTGATTAAGCTGTCAGTCCGCCTACAGCTGTTTATATTCACTCAGAGGATGTAGAAGAAGAGAGTGTAATCCTTCACTGGAAGCTGCCACAAGAGTGTCAGGAATCCTACATTCAAGTGAAACCTAATGCAGGCATCAGTGAAACGAAAAAGTTCTTATTAAGTAATAAAGAAGAATTAAAGGTTGATGACCTAACTCCTGGAATGACTTATGAAATGGCAGTGGCAAGTTTGAAAAATGGAACTATGAGTGAACTGAAGACCATTCAATGCACTTTAAGTAAGACATTATTTATGGTGGAATCTACAGACTATAATACATATGTTAGTCTCACTATTGTTGCTATCGCCTAATAAATTTTGTAGATCAAGTCAATTTGCTAAATAGCCAAGGATCAAAACTTAAATATGAAATGTAGATATCTAATCCTAACTTTAACAGCAAAGTTAACAATTTTTGCAAAGACAGTGCAACCTTGGAAAACGTATTGGTACTAGCGACAGATGTGATGGGGACCACAGCTGGAAATCCTGTTCCCACTGGCAAAAGAAGCTGGGTGAATCATTGATTTGCATTGAAATAGGAAAATATTGGAATGATTGAAACAGATTATTGATTTTTGGAGATACATTAGTTGTTCTGAAACTGTAAGAAAAAATTGCCCTACCATTAGTGAGAGACTGCTAGGAAAGAGTTAGAAGTAATAATAGATGAAAATATAAGCTTTGCATTGTTTGTCAAAGCATGTTTCCCATCGATAGGGAAGGGTTTATTAGGGGTCATACTTTACCAAAATGTTGAAATGCTTTTGATGCAGTATAGATTTTTTGCATATGTGAAAGGAGTGGGCAGGATTCACTTATACATGTAATATATAAAGGCTGCAGCTGTCAGGTTATAGATTCATGAAATGCTGCATTGTCATTTCTTTCTAAATGATTACAGTATTTTGGAGGGTAACAGTCTTAATTCTTTTCCAGAATTTTTAATATAAAATTATATTTAATACCTCATTCACAACACAGATGACAAAATTCTAGATGGGATATTTCACAGCTGTCAGAACCAACTGTAAGGGAAGAAAACTAAACACGTCAATGTTGTATCCATCAAATGCATCTCATTCTCCATGGTTATCTCCCTGTCCACATCTACATTTCTGTATAGTTTTCCAGTTATCCTGCTTACCTTCTTGGTGCAGTTGTGGTTGAGAAGGAAATTCCAGTAATAAAGGCAGTAATAGTTAAAAGATCAGGTTGTTTATTGTTTCTGAGCAATGACATGCTATGGTAGTCGTTAATTTGCACTTGGCAAGAGTATTCCTCAGGGCAGTTGCTTCAGATGCATTATGTGGTTTTCACTTAATTTTCAGCTGGTTTAACATGTGGCCATTTTTTTACTTTTAGAGCCCAAGCCTGTTCAAATTGTAGTTCCTTATGAGCTCTATAGCAATGCTGTGGTACTATTTGTTCGCATGCCCGATATCGGAGTATTTGATGGCATATATGTTACAAGTAAAGAAGGACCTAATGCAACATTCATTTTAAGAAGTGATGGTAAAATAACAATTGAAAACCTTACTGCAGGAAGAGAATATGATTTCTGTGTCTCCACAAAAAGTGGAAAAATGTTGAGCTCCTTTTACCATATAAATGGTATAAAAACATGTGAGTATTTTAAGTACTTATACAATTGCACAATATAAAATCTTGATTTTTGTACCTTTTAATTTTTTTTTTCATTTCAGTGGAATAGAAAAGACATGCTGTTCAAAAATCATCTTGATATATTTATGTAAGCAATTTGCAGTTGTACTAAGACTAGCTGGTTTTTAAACAAGACTATAATAATCCCTTATAATTTCTAAACTTGCTAATTTATGTTTTTTATACTGTGTATAAAATGTCTAGCAAGCATTTCAGGGATTTAGGCTGTATTAAATTATTGTCCTTGTAGGAGACAAGACACATTTTGACCACTTAGTTTAAACAAGTAGATGAGTATCAATGGGGTTACTTCTGTGCCTTGAAATTATTATGTTTATTCCTCCTGGTGCATCTTTAAGCAAATAATGAAAATGTTCAAGTTCTCCAAGGTAATAAATTCATTCACAAGGACATCAAAAAAATTGTAGTGGACAGGACACCTACTAGCAAGGCCTTTAGAAACAAAATTTTAATAGAAACTTAAAAAATATTTTAAAATATCTGCTGAAAATCTGTGGTTTTACTTTCCTTTTTTTTATTGTATTTATACTTCCATAAGTTTTTCTTTTCTGATTTTATAATTTTCCTTTGAAATTCTTTTCCTGCTCTGTTTCTTTCAGAATAGAAATGTTATAAAAGGAAAAGTTAAGATAGGATCGAAAGAAGTAAGAAAGAAAGAAGAGGAGAATGAGGGCAAGACAGAAAATATCATCCCAAAATAAAGAAAACCTTGAAAGCTGATATTTCTTAAAATATAGTTTTAAAAAAAACTTGGGGTTTAATCAATCTTCTGACAGCATTTCCTAAATTTAGTGGGAAACTGCCTTATGAAACCTAGTCTTATTCTGACTCTTCTGGGGCCTCAAAAATTTGGAAGAAGTGAAAATCCTGACACCTCACATGTATACAGTTTTACCTTAGAAAAAGTGTAAATTTTGGTATATTCCAGACAGAAATGGCTGTGATGGGGGTGAAAGAGATGTAGAGAAGAGTGGAAATTCTCCTGTAATGTGATCTGAATCGTACCTAACAAGACTATATTAGTAAGGGATAAATTGTGTTTGTCTAGCCTGATCTACCCAGTTTTTCTGAGCCTTTTGACAAAATTTAGGTGCATTCTGACCAATATGGTAGTGCTATTGGAGGGATTAACATCATCCTAGAGAACCACCTAGGAGTGCCAGCTCTGTCCTCAGGGAGAAATATATTTCAATCTCAAGTAATTTTAAGATAAAAATGCAAGTAATTTTTCTTAAATAGTGGCATTACTCTATCTTTTTTCTTTCCCTATTTTTTTTCTTTCTCTATTTTGGAATTGCTGTGTGTGTCTGCATGCCTGATATCAGATTTTGCCCTCTATTTGTCATGTCTCCCCAGTAGATAAGAAAAGTGTTAGATCAAACAATGCCTGGGATTGAACAGAGAGGTGTTTTATGTTCATCTGTAGGTCTGGCAGCTCCCCTGAATGTACGAGAGGGTGACATCACTGACACTTCCATACAGGTCTCTTGGGACCGCGCTGATGGAGATTTCGAGCAGTACGAGGTTACCTGTACTAACTGTGCAAGTGCTTTCAAGGTATGCTGTGTGGAGCACCACCTGTGCATATACACTGCAGCTATTTTTCAGTCTTCTATCAAGTAGTCAGAGGCTGAATGAAAGTCTTTATTTCCATTAAAATAGTTGGATGTGAGGTTTATATACAATGAGTGAATTTTGTAAGCAGTTCTGTGAAAATTGTACTTGGTTTTCTAGGTGCAGAAGGTCAAGCAAGAAGCAGCAACATTTTCCAACCTCAGTCCTGGTAAGCTGTACAGTTTTGCAATTCGAACAGAGAAGGAAGGTTTCAGAGACAGTGTTTTTGTGACAAAAGAAATAGAGACAGGTAAGACGGCAAGGTTGTCAAATTCAGTATTCGTTTTACTCCATCATATCTCTTGCTTTCTTCTTAAATTTTATTTTTGTCTCAAACAAAGAAGAGTAATTCAACTATCTTTGTAATTTTCTCCTTATTCTCTTTCATTACTATTTTTCTTATTCTTTGACTGCAAGGGACCTTTAAGTATCTCAATATAGCTGCTGTGTACAATTAGATATGAATGCTAACTTCATGTTGATGCAAGCAGCTCTACAGTCCAGTAACTGATACTTGCATAGTGTCTGGCTACCAATATTAGCGAATTTTTTTTTTCTTATACTTCCCTTTAATGCTTTAATTTTTCTCTTTGTCTATGACTTTGAACACACACTCAAATGACCAGAGCTAAATTAGTTTTATCGTGTTTTCTCATTGGCTTCCCCTTACATCACAAGTAAATTTGGGCTTTACTACATTTGCTTTGGGTTATAACATTTGATTCTCAGTAGTGTCGTTCTCCTCTATTCCAATACTTCTAGCTGGTTGACACGGCCTCTCAGGCTATTAGATCTGGCATGCTATGATTTCCTCTAAAAGGTCACTAATGTGAAAAAGTCAAGCATAGTAGATGTGATTGAAAAGGTTCAGCATATGTGATCAAAGATATGTAATGTTTTGCATTTAAGGAACCACTGAGTTAAAACTGGTACAGGAACAACGTAAAATTCATGAGAGAACAAATCAGGGAGAGGCAATTGTGGAGCAAGTAAATCATGGTTCTCTGACATTTCCTTTTCAAGAACTAAGGACTTGAAATTAGAAAGCAGAAAGTAGAAAAGAAGCAAAAGGAGATAGTTGTTTATTAAATTTGTAGATAAACTGCAGAACTTCTTGCCACAAGGTATTTTGTCTGGTGATTGTAATCATATGTTCAAGTGGAGGACAAAGACATAAAAGAAAAATCTACTGAGATTTACTACATAGAACCTTTGATTCATGAAATCCTTGGGCTGCAAACAGCAGTCTGGGGGACTACTGAAAAGAATTATCACTCTATGCAATTCTTGCTTTTTCTGCAGGCATATTCTTTTGGTCACTGTTGAATAAAAGATACTCTGCTAGTTGGGACTTAAGTGTCTGCACAGTATGTTACGTCTTACACTGACATTTCCTTTCTTTAAAAATTGTCCATTTTTGAGGAACTCCATATCAGTGATGTCAGAACTGTGCTAAGCAGCATTACAGAGCAACAAACACCTGGATTCTGGATTTCCTGGGTAACAAAAGTCACTGTACATGTTTCTGCAGTGGTAGTAGTCTGTATGTCCTTGAGATAAGGAAGAATGTGACATCATTTATGTGGAGTTTTTATTATTTATTATTATTGCATTCTGATGATGAGAGGCCTGTCATAAAGAAATGTGTTTAAGATGTATTTTTGAATCAATGCATTTTGTTTTATTGTCACACAGCACCAAGTGCAGTCAAATATCTGAACTGTAGCAGAGACTCTGAATCAATAACTGTTACCTGGCCCCCAGCCCAAAGTATGTTTGATGGATATGTTCTTTCAATAAACAGTAAGGTCTTCAATGAAAAGAAAATGTTACCTTCTGGTGTGAGGTATGATGATTACATTTTAAAAATAACTGACGTGAACTCAAACCAGCTGTTTCCCTGGATATTTAAAATAAGTAGCCTGTGTTGTTATTTATATGTTATATGTATTTGTTTGCTTAGTTGATATACATTACTATGTCCATGTATTTTAAGAACTGCATTTTAAAATCAAATTGCAATTCTCGTATGATGTGATTATGCAAAGAAGAGCACACAAAATACTGCATTGGGGTGAGCACCAGTAGAATCTCTGTGCCACTCTGGATATTTAATTCAATACTTTAAAACTTTCTAGTACTGGAATTTGCTGTGAACCATAGTGTAATGCACCCTATTTAAGGTTTTATAGTACTAAAATATTTTTTGACTCCCAAGATATAAACATGTATACACAAATAATGTGTAAATATCCATAAAACTATAAAGAATTAAAATATGAACATACGTATTGTTTTAGAACCCCAAAGGACATAATCTCTTCTTTCGATCTTTGTAGAATGCACAAATTTGAGCATCTTCTGCCAGGCACTGATTTCTTAATCAATATTGTGACAACCAATGGATTAAAAAGAAGTCACCCTACTGTCCTCAGGATTAGCACCTGTAGGTTCAGTTTATTAATGACTTTTTATGGTTTCATATAATTAAGGTTTTTATATTTTAAGGTGTTTTCTAAGAAAAGCTATTCCTTATGATATCCATGCATCTCAGCAATGACTGAATGAATGCTTTTAAGTTTTTAATTTCAATCCAAACATCTTTGAAAGTGACTAAGTATATAAAAGCTTTTTAAACACAAAGTTTCCTCTGCTCAAGAGGGATTTTGCCACTAACTGAATCAGCAGTAGTGTTAGGATGATAAAAATTTTCCATAAAAATTGACAAAGTTTGACTTTATTTCTGATTCTGTTTCTAATTTTCATTTATTTGAAATTCTTTTTAAGTACAAAATTAAATCTCTTTCTAGACGGAACTATAAAATAATGAATTAAAGCTATGTATTCTGTAGATGTCAATTTCCTTAAAATAAATATAGATTATTTTAAATCTAAATTTTATATCCTCAGATCCTGATCCACCATCAGATTTACAGGTGTTTGGACAAGAAGAAAATACAGTCTATTTTTCTTGGAAACTACCAAGAGGAGGATTTGATATGTTTCAGGTGAGATGAAATTGGGAAGAAACCAATGCAAATTTTTTTTTGTAATTTCTCAATTAAATTATCATTCTGTACATGATGCAAAACCTGTAATAAATATTTATTTTTATAACCCATGTAGGTATTGGAATGAAATACTGCTATTCAAAAAAGTCAGCTAAATATGTACTTCTTATTACATGACAATTTAAAAATTATACTTTTAATAGCTCTCAAAAACTAATTTTTCAACTAGTGTGAAATAAAAAAGACCACAGGTCAAGGGTTGAATGTAACTGCAACATAATATTTTTTTCTTAGCTTTTCAAATTTGTAATGCAAATTAATTTAACTGAAGTGAAAAATAAAAAATCCCTTCCTTACAGAAGAATGTAAATGTTTTGTTTAGAAAGTTAAAGAATAATTATGGGCTTTTTAAAAAAATGTAGCAATTTATTAGAAAAAAATGCAAACCTTGAATACCCGCCATGTCCTTCTGGCCTTGGGCAGTAAGTAGCTTAGGGATTTCCTGAGTGAAATTGGATATACATAAAGAAAAACAGGGACTATTCCTGATTTTTTTGTTGTTGTTGTTATTTATACTTCACAATTTTGTTATGCCCTGTTTAAAAAATTAGTACTTCCCTACTCACCATACCATTCATGATTTTATAAACTTCAATTTTTTCAATTTCTCTGTCAAAAATGATCCACAATAACATCTAAATGGCATGGATCATGTTTTGCTATGACATGCAGCCAGTCTCTCTTTTGTATCCTGTCTGTCCTGTATTACCCTTTAGCATTCTGTAGCTGCTGTATCAGTATGTGGTCAACAAAACTTAGTATATTGCTGTTTTAACACATCACTTGAATCAATATGGATTTCTAGGTATTATCTTTCACAGTTAACTTACTTGAATGGGATATTCTTTGGTACATAACACTACCATGAGTCAAAGCACTTTGCTTTAATGATCTACATGATTTTTACCTCAATATTGCAGTGCCCAATTCTTTTCCTTCTGCTCTTCCATGACTCCAATTATATCCTAACCTAAACCTGAAATCTGAGTATCCTTGGGATAGTTCCTTGACATTTTTTCTCTCTTCATTAGTGTAAAGCTGCATTGATCTCAATGGATAAGAGCAACCAGTTAACTTCTCACACTATTTGCTGGTGCAGCCTGGAGCATATTAACAAATTTTAAAATTAAATTTAATTATCTTGTTTATGTTTTGAACCAGTTCAGATCCACTTTTGAATGTGATAATGCTATTTTTGCCACTCTACGGAAAACAATTGTCATGTGTAATATTGATCTTTATGTCATGGTATTATTGTTCAGCAGCTCATAGAGCAAGCAGCCACATTAGACAGTGTTTTGTCTGTATAAATGAGCTTATCTTTAAATCTTTAATGAGAAAGGCTTTCGTAGACTGGTTGCTTAGTAAGGTGCACCTGCATAAAAGGGATCATTTTACTAATCATTTAAAATTAATCATCCCTGCTCACCAACTTTCTATGCAATATATTGTAGTTTGTAAAGTGAAGAGTGCACAAAAGGTACTTTCCTAACTTCTTTATACTAGATGTAAAACTTTAATCTATAGCTTTGCTTCTAGCATCTTGCAGTGCTGTAATTCTAATAAGGTGATGACAGCTTCCAAGATTTTGTTTGTATAAACAGGCACTGTGCTGGTAAAATAGACAGAGGGGAAATGGATCATTCCTCCCCAGATGAATAGCAGCTAACCCCAGTTCTTTCAGGTCACCGCCATGTGTACAACATTCCCTTTTTGCTGGAGGAAATGACTAGTGGCAGGACAAGACTCACTATGCAGGCAGTTGCAACCCTACTTGGGCTCAGTATTAAGAGCCATGCCTGAGAAATGTGTGGTGTTTGTTGGAGGTCCAGTGCCCTCCTCTGCAGGACAGGCATGTTCTGCCTCTTGCCTCGCACTAGTGTAGATAAGAACCAGTCTGCAGGGACACTCTTCTATGTCCACAGAAAGAACTGGTGCAGGAATTTTTTGTCACCTTAGAATTGTCTGGTAGGTCAGAAGGAATCCTCAGCCTCTAGGAGTTAAATCCCCAGATTTCAATGTCTTGATATCTCTAGCCCTTTTATTCTCTGCAGTGGCTCTTAACAGATGAATTTGCAAGGTATAGCAGTGAGCAGAGTTGAGTGACTGACCCCTTGGGAGTCTTTTCAGAATCTCATCTCTGAACACTGCATGGGTGGATTTTTTGGTTGAATGTTTTCAGGTGTTGTTTGGGATTTTTTTCTTTTGTTTTGCTATGGTTTTTTTTGTTTTGTTTTGAGTTTTTTTTTGCCAGAAAGGTATAGAATTACTTAATTGTATAGTTCATCAGTATAGTTGTGAGACTGAACAGTCAGAGTACACTTTATTATCCTTCCTCCTAGAGCAAAACCCTGTAAGCCTCAACTTCACTTTGCTTGTTCCATCTACTTTTAAATATTAAAGTCATTGCTTTCACTACTGGGCTATTAAGGAATGCTGGAGTTCTACATTGGTGGAACATAACATAAAGCTCCTTGATTATTTTTTATTTAAAATGTGGAAAGTATTCTAAATATTTTTATAATAACAGGTAGTTGCCATCTCTGAGCATTACTTTTATGAACTTAAATAGTCTAATATAAAGAATTCTTTTGCTTTGATAGCTTTCATACTGTCTGATGAATAATGAGAAGCTGCTTATCAGAACTATTTATGACAGCAGAGTTGTAGTGAAAAATCTGACCCCTGGGACAGAATACATTTTTCAGTTAAGAACAATTAAAGGCTTGGATTCCTCTGTGACTGTGGAGAAAAAAGTCATCACAAGTAAGGAAATACCTTATAAATTGTTCTTTTGAAAACTGGTAAATATTCAGAGACATTTAAATTGTTGTTTGTAAGTAACTAAAAAGGGTCACAGAGCTCAAAATGAAACTTCAACTTTGGGAGGAAAGTTCTTCTTCTTCTTATGATAGTTGTTTAAATAGGAGCCTTGTACATAACTCTCTGGATTGAGGTTGTTGTTTAGACATGGCTGAAAACAGCTCTTTGAAAAAAGCTTCCAGCTCTAACAAAGTAAGATCTTGGCAGAATAGATCTTCCTATACTTTCATAATTACCTTGCATTTTGTTTACAATTGTTTCTGTATCTCCTAAATTCTTGCAAGCCCATGGTCTCAGATTGGAGTATTGCTCCTGTGCAAAGACACAGAATTTTTAAGACAGTAAGAGGAATTGTGCTTCAGAGAGCTTAACAAGGTCCCAAAACCAGTATCTTGTTTCACACTCATTTTCTGTCTCTGAGCAAACATGTATTTTCCAATGCTTCTCTGATACAGTGTAAAAAAGAGGGAAATTTATTTGTGGCATAAATTTAAATAAGAAGATTTGTATTGAATTCTGGACTGCCAAAGCAGATAAACAGCAGCTAGTTGTCGTCAGAAAATTAATCAACTCCCAGGTTTATATACATGCATGTCACAGACCTCCTCTCTTTGATGGATATTCTGTGGCTTGTTTGGGTTATAACTCCTTAACTCAATTAATAGGCAAGGAGGCTCTGCACTTAGTTATTCAAAGATAAGTGAATCTCTGACAAAAAACCAGAACAAGTCCTGCAGATTCTTGTGAACAAAATGTGCAGCAGAATATTCATTATCATGCTCCTGAAAGATGCTTTTGTTCCTCAGGTAAATATTTTCAAGAGAATTGTGGATGGGTCCTGAGTATGCCTAGATTATGGAAAGTGTAATTTTAATGGTAAATCCTTAGGTTTTTTTTCATGCTGAGTAATAGGCATATGTTAATTAGTATTTTTCATAAAGCTTCAAGCAAGATAAACTAATTATGTGGGAGATTCACTTTTTAGGGGGAATGGAAAGATTTTTCTTTCCCAAACAGCTGTGCTGCACAGATTAATGGAGGTGTTATTAGTGAATGATCTGATTTTAGGAATCTTCATATAATAAAAAATACTATTTAAAAAAGAAAAAAGGGATAATCACTGAGACTGTGCTATTTACTGTGTCCCTAAGTGAGCAGATGAAGAGTTTTCTAAAATTATGTGGCATGTAATGTATTAGAAAGCTTTAGAGCGACTAAAATCTGTACTTGTGGTTACAAAGTGTTCCATTCTCATCCTGTTGCACCAGTGAGCAATTTTACTGTTCTTAGAGAAGACCTGATAAAATTGAACTTTTCTTCCATAAATTTCATAATGCACACAGGAGGTACATCCCTAGGTTTTATTTACCCTGTGCGACATATGGGCACTCTTTTCTGTATAACCATAAGAAGAGTTCTAAAATTTGTATCCATATTTCATGATGTTTTGAAGTCTCAAAACATTAATTTAGGTAAAAACCATTTATTTTTAAATGCTGCTATTTTCTTATGTTTTAAGTAGGGATTAATCTAGGGATTAATCTTTTCTTTATTAATCTCAATAATTTTTACCATAGAACCTGCTGGGATATGTGGTCTGACATTAAAAATGGTAAATACTTCCTCTGCAACTGTAATGTGGAATCCAGTCAAGACTAACTTCACTTCTTATAAAGCATCTTTATCAAACCACACCTTCACAAAAAAGTTCAGAATTCCAGGAACAGTGACTGACTTCAGTGTTACAGACCTGACAGCTGGGGGCATTTACAATTTCACACTGAAGAGACTAAAAGGAAATATTGAAGGAGCTTCTGCTTTCCTTGAATTTGTAACAGGTCTGTATGGTTTCTTGCTTCCTCAGCCAGTGAATGGTAGCTGTCCCTAACGGTGCATGTTTATCCGTGTGCATCCCACTCGAAATTTCAAGAGATCTTATGTGTAATAATTTGCTGTCATCATGGGCACATATTACTTACACCCTGTTCAACCTGCGTGTAGCGATACCTGTCAGAAACATAATGTCTTTAGCTGTGCTGCATTTCTTTTGACTGCTTTCAGTATTTCGGATCTTATCCTGCAGAGAGATACGCACAAGCTAAATTTTACCTTGCAATTATTTCAGCAGGTTATTTTCTTACAGTGAGTGAAGGTAAACAGGTTTAGAAGTGTTTGTAGAATTAAGGCTTTAGATTGTAAACTACACTCAGAAATTTATTGTGGGTCTGTACAAAAAGACTTCTATAAGCATAAAATCCAGCTTTAATGGAAGTTGAGGTCCATGCAAATAATAGGATTGATGAGAGTAGTAGGACTCAAAACTTATTAGAGTGTACTAAAAGGAAGAACTCATGCTCTCAGTTAAACTTGCACAACTCCACATATATTATTATTTATTTTTGTTCTGTTAGTGTTAAAATAAAACCACGAGTTAAAAAATCATACATAAGACAAACACAGATAGAATGCAAAATCAAAAGTTAATATTTGAATATATTAATATTTCAGATTATTTGATGGCAGAACTGGAGTTATCTGTTTGAAACAATTATGCAGCTTTGCATAGTCGGTGTAAAGAGTTCATCAAAGATATATAATCTTAGCAGATTTACAGCAAATAAGAAAGGAATGGAAATCTTTCAGAGCTGAAGCTATACATAACTCAGGCTACACAGTATGATACTAATGTATAAACTACTAGAAGATTTAGTCTGAATTCAGAAGAACCATGTTAGAAAGGCAGACAGAGGACTGAGTGCAAGGGTGAATCTGAAATGAGGCAAAGAGCATCACTGACTGGGCTTGCTCTGAGAGGTGAACATGAGGAAGGCTGATAGTTGTACATGAGTTCCAAAGTAGAAAGAAAACAGATGAACACGGCCAGAGATTGTACAGGTGAACAAATGATATAGTCTCATATGTAGGTAACATTTTAATGACTTCCTGAAGAGTTTAAAATCTGATTCATTATTAGGCTTAGAGTGAATAATACTCTAAATTTAAATACACTAATTTAAAGGTGCATTTAAAAGCAGAAGAAAATGGGATGTTGTGACATGAGCAAGTGAAAATTTGGCTTTACTAAAAGGAGTCGATAACTGAAATTTTGGGATCTTAACTGACTAGAGTTCATGGAATTACTGGGATTCCAAATACATTAAATGTGTAAAAGAGTTACCAACCCTGTGGCTAGCAGCAGAACAAACACTAGCTATATCTTGAATTTCAAATTTAGGAGTAGTTACGTCAGTAGTAGTGCTAACTTTAAGGTTGAGGACAGCAGAAACCCCAGGACTGTGCAGAGATTTTGTTGTTAACTGAGCACTGTGCAGAGACACTTGAGCTTGCTCTCTGTGATCGGGCATCCCAGCATAGCTGGGAGGCCATCAGCGAAATCCCAGAGGCAGTGTAGCAACTGTAGGATCACATGCTGCCGTATCCAGACTAATCCTTTGTATATTGAGTAAGATCTTCTTGGAGGCTTTTCTATTCAGTTGTAACTATTAATATATTTTAAATGGAGTTATTTAAGTTAATGTCTTTTATTCCACAATTCTCTTTCAGAACCTGCAAAGCCAGAAGGTCTTAAATTCTTCAATGTTTCATCATATTATTTTTCACTGTATTGGAGACTACCGTATGGACTTGTAGACAGATTTCATGTGGCTCTTGTTCCTGATCATGCTTCTGTTGTTATCCTAGATCTTGGAGTTAGGGAGTATCAAGTAAGTGCTTTTATTACAGGACTTGCAGGGCCAGCTTTTCCTTATGCGCTGTGCTGATGAGGAATTCAAGCTTTCCTCCTTAGCTGTTTAATGCATATATGAACATGAAAGTATTAATGAAAAATTCGTGGGATGGGAGCAAATTTCAGCATCCACAGTTTGCTGCCTAACAACAGGTAGTAACTTACTGGTTTTTTTAAATCTACTAGAAGGATGCAGACCGTCATCCAAGTATTCATGAATAGTTTAACAAGGGAAGGGCAGAGCTATTGAGTAGTACAGACTCATTAATTGTGTACTTGCCAGGAAGATCTCTGCTTAAATCATTAATGCAGGCGACATTTCACTGCTAAGCCATCAAAAAGATATAGGAGCACTTTTTGATTCTGCTGTCTGTAACATATAATATTAACAGAAATGATGGTTGTTCTGGATAGTTTGCTTTTGTTTTTCTTTGGAACTGCAAAGATACAGGTATTTTATATTATTTCTTGCTAAAAAAGTTAATAATTATGTTTACTGAAAAGGATGGGTTAGTTTAAGGGTCAAAAACTTATTTTTCAAGTTGCTTTTTTGTTCATTCTTTCAAAAGGGAGTTTTATAATGCTTCATATTTACTTTGATAATAATAATACAGAAAAATCTCTATAGAGACATTGATAGGAGACTCTGGGATAAAATTAATAGTTAATTTTATTGTTCTTCAGTATTGAATGTTGCACACATCGTGTGAAGGGTAGTCGACAGCAAAATACTGTAGCTAACAGATGTAGAAAACTATTTTTAGTTATAAATTGCTCAAAATCTGTGGTTTTTTGGTGCTTTGTTTTGTAGGGGTATTTTCTGTTTGTTTGTTTTGGGGTTTTTTTGAGGGGAGAGGGGTTCATTTTTGTGATTCTTCATAAAAGGCTTAAATAAAACAATGTCCTATTTCAGGCTGATTTTTCCAATACTATTCCTGGAACAACATACAATGTTACAGTTTCTGCAGTTTCTTCTTCAGTCTATAGTTCACCTGCAAGTAGAACTGTGACAACAAATGTGACAAGTGAGTTAAAAATGACTGATGAAATTTTGTTCATTCTTTAAACTTAGCTTTCTTATGTTTATTATGTGCACAGTAATGTCCAGGAAATTATAATCAGTTTTGAACAGTCATTAAAATTTTTCCTCTTTTACTATTTAAAAATACACTGAATCAGAAGTGTCCTACGAGAGCTTAAAAATTTACAAGATTTTGAAAAATTTGCTATTGTGTCATGTAATAATAGCCAGACTCTGGTTGATATCTATAGTGATACATAAAGAAATTTTCAGAGCTATTTCTAACAAAATGTAGCCAAAGCAGATGTGCTTTTTAAGAGAGTACATTTTAATTGAGTGCTAGAATATGTCAGATGTCAAATTGGCATTAAACACTGTTTTTTTAACAAAGTTCTTGACCAATACACTGTTTACATTCTTACAGAAGAATGTTTCTGGTGTTCCAAAATTAACCCAATAATTTCTAACAGGACTCTAGCAAGAAAAAAAGATTTTTATTTAAAAGTACGTCAGTTTTCAGTAGTTTTATGAGGCTGTGCTGGCAGATGATTTAATTTCTCTGTAGAATCTGTGAATGTGTCTCCACTCTCATGAATCTTAATTAAAAATTGTTTTACATGTGTGTGCTTGTGTGTGTGTATGTGTGAGTGCGTGTGCATATATATAATTTTTTAAATTTTTTTTTTTAGATCCTGGGCCACCTGTGTTCCTTGCAGGTGAAAGAGTGGGTTCTGCTGGGATTCTGCTGTCATGGAACACACCACTCTATCCAAATGGGAGAATTCTCTCCTATGTTGTTAAATATAAAGAAGTCTGCCCATGGATGCAAACAGCTTATACACAGGTCACAACAAAGCCAGATAGTTTGGAAGTTCTTCTCACCAGTCTTAACCCTGGAACAACTTATGAGATTATGGTAAAAGCTTTATAAATACCTCTTAGTATTTTGAATTCTGATTTATTGTAAATTGTGTGAGTTTATAGTAGATTCCTGTAGAGTTTTCTGAGGGACCATGTTATTTACTGTTGCCATATAACAAAATATATTAGCCAGATATTTGTTTAGTTGAATCTGAGTAGTGTTTTTTAAATCTATTTAAAAATGTCCCAGTAAAACTTGCACAGAAATCTACCTTCTTCTGCTGATATTCGTCTTAACATATGGCATTTTGTGGTAAAACATAAAAAGCAAAGGGTAGAATTTTTGGACACATCTAAATCCTTATTTATCTTCATTGAGATTTAATCTTTCAAATTACTGGTGTGCTTTGCATATTACATGTAGATTACTAAATCATCTCAGCCAGATCCAAAAAAACGTGTCTTCCATACATGGAACTTGTTTGCACTGAGATTAGGCACTCCTGATCCATCTCTGAATTCTTCAACAATAGATGACTTCAGGTGGGCAGAAATTAACTACTACTCTCTTAGCAGTATTTGCCAAGCAATTCTTTGCCTGCTTTGCTCTTTCACAAGAACCTTGTAGAGGCTCCTCTTTTCAATATCAAGAATTAAATTAAAGTATGTGTTGATTTGCTTCATTCCATTCTGTTGCCTTGAAGGGGTACATATGAGATAAGAGTTTCCATGTCTGCCTTAATACTAGTTTTGTTTCTGACCTCTTTCTACAATACCTACCTTAAGATGAGATAATAAAAACAATGTTTAGGTGAGGACATAGCTTAAGATTTATATGGTGTAATTCAAATACTGTCAGAATTTCATGACTGCATGTCAACCCCCTGAAGATCTCCAGTCAATTTCCCCAGCTATTGCAATTACTGTAGAGTTCATAAATTCCTAAGAATATTTCAAGTCATTGTCCCTGTAAAGCATAAGTATGTAGGGTTGGCTGTAGTCATGAGGTGGGTGTGCATGTGTTTGTGTGGCTTAGGAAGGAGCTAGACAGTGACACAAGTTCTTGTCATCCCAAATTAAGTCTTTGCTGTTACCTTGTATTCCTTTACTGTGCTTGTCTGTTGTAGCTTTGTCCTTTTGTTTAATCTTTACAGTGTTTGAAAAGCGCACTGTTTAGTGCCAAGAAGTGATTAGGACAAGTTTCCCTTTCTGGCCTGAGGCCTTCTGTTTTCTTTTGTCCTTTGCTACCCCCTGTGTGCTATCTGTCACTTCTACAGTGATCTACACTTAGTTTTTGCACACCTACCCCTTCTCACCCTGCCTTCCCCACAGTCTGCACTGTCAGCTCCCTAAACCCCAGAGCCACAACCTTGTTGCCTTACATTGCCAGCTATAAACTTGCTGGAGAGCTTTTCACTTTGCTTCTTCTTTCCCACCTCTCACCATGACTGCTGGAATTTTACTCATGTTTACCTTTTGTTGTCCCTTTTACTTCTTTTCAAAAAAAGAAGTTAGACTTTCTTCCTCTTTCTTTGTAAGTACTGGATGTACAGTGATGCCATGGCCCATCACTGAGTTGAATTGTCACCAAACCCTATACTGCAGAGCAAATGGCATTGTTGTTTTGTTCATCTCCATAAATTTTACCAAAGTCTCGATATATTGCTCCTCTGTGGGAAGACTCGTCCATGACTGTGGGCACTGAAGCGTTTCCATCATAAAGTGCATCTACACTCCCCTGACCTATTGCCTTTCTGCAAAAAGTCATGCTTTCTTTGGTTTCTGCTTTGAGGAAGGTTCACCTGCTCCCACTAGCCTACAGGAGACAGAGAAATAAAAGGCAACTTATTTTCCTTTTTACCCTTTTAAGTTATAGTAAGTAAAATAGGAATGCAGAATCTGGGTTAAGTGTATTGTGGTAAGAAAAAGGAGTGTTACTGATGTTATTCTTGCCGTTGATTTTGGCATGAAATAGGGACTCATAAAATAGGGATCCTCTTTTTATGTGTGGATATTCACATGTGGTTTTCTTGATTTCTTATGCTGGTACATACTTTTTCCCTTTTATTTTTTTACATTTAAATATTGAGTATAAATTATACAACACAACTATAAAGGGCATGTTCATCTGTATATTTATAGTTTAAAAGCTAAAAGTTGTATCTCTGTGTATCCTTAGGATTTTCATATTCTCTGAAACTGTATATACTGTAGATTTTCTAATATGGATCCTTTCTTTTTTTTCTTGTAGGTTGCTGCTGAGAACAGTGCTGGTATTGGAGTGTTTAGCGATCCTTTCCTTTTCCAGACTGCAGAAAGTGGTAAATTTAAAAAAGCTGTTAATTATATTGATTAAATTTGCTCTAATTTGTTCAAATAAATTTCCATGATCAATTTTATACCTGAACAAATTCCAATGCATTTAGAACAAAATCCTTATTCTTATTCTGTCACTCAGTGACAAAGGTTCATTTTGTTCTATTTGCTAACAGCAGCATGTGCTAATAACACATTATGGTGTGCCCATAGGGGTGTTTGTTGTACACAAAGTCTGTTTCCCTTGGAGTTTTCCTATGCCAGTTTCTAGGTAGGCAGCTTCCAGAAAGCAAGGTCATAGCAAAGCAGAGCAACCTATCAAGTGGATCCATCTGCTGTTGCCTGCAACAGTTCTAGGAGACAGACTTTGGTGTGGGATCATTTCTGCCATTGTCTGCTAAGCCAATCTGTATTTGTTTAGTGATGGGTTCTAAGAACTTCAGCACAGAATGTATTTTATTAAATTTTTATGTATTGATTCTGAAGGTAAAAAAAATCTGAAATTAAAATATGATTTTGGTGGTTTTGAAGACTAAAACACATAGTCTGAGTTTGCACAATCTTTACTAATTTAGTTTTTGTGATCTTGCTCATGCTCCAGGAGCAGTTGTGCCTTGGCTTACGAGCTTGCACCAGTGCACTTGTGAACCAGTCTCAATGGAATACAGAACTTATGTTGCCAAGGCAGTGACTGCCCATCTGTGTTTAGGCTGCTTTGTGTTTCTGTGCAAACTGCAGAGTGAGATATCTTAATTAATGGCAGAAGTCATCACTCTGCACAAATAATGCAATAATTTATGAACCCAATATAAGGATGGGCAATAATATTGCCACATGGATCTATGTGAGATCATTATTCTTCACTATTTGTGCATTGTTGTTGGTAAAAAAACCTTATTTCTGTGAGCTTTATTATTTACTCATGTTTGACAGAGGACAGCACTGGCATTTCTCCATATGAGAACATAAGCTTTTTACTTTTGGAAGCATTTCTGTCTACATTTTTATTAAACCTAAAATGCCCTACTCTAAATGTAATTGGAAGGTTTCTTCAAATTATAGGTGAGTTATGTGTCATTGGTATAACATTTATACTTTTATTTTCTCAACTGTTTTTTGTTCTAATTCTTGCTTTGATGGCTAAGGAAAGCCAAACATCTTAATCAACATAAAGATGGGAAATTTAAAGTGAGAATGTTAGCCAGAAGATAAAATTATTTAAATATAAAGGTTGTGGTTTGGGAGGAGGGGAGAAGAGGTGAAAGATCTGGAAGAGATTTAGCAGGACTGAAAGCACTAAATATGAGGCTTGGAGGAGCTGTCTCAATTCACCTGTGGAAGGTCTGTAATTGTGGAATGTCTTTTTTTTAAAAGAGTGTGAAAAGCCTTTTCTCCATAGTACTAAGACAGCTATTGCAGAATCTGCTGCTGACTCTGCCACGTGTAGGCAGCACTAAGACAGGACCACAGGGTTCTAATTTACAGGAGAGTTCAGCATGTAAAATAGCATGTAAAATCTGATTTAGATGCTGCATCTCAACCCTTTGTGCTGTGATTAATACCGATGGTCTGACAAAAGGCCACAGAAACTGCCACTGATACAAAGAGCAGCATTTATGCGGTAATAGTGAATACTCCAATTGAATTGAGTTACTTAAGCTATGTGCAGCAGAAAAGATGACACAGGTAAAGTGAAATAAAACACCCAGTGTTATCAGATGCTCTTAACCAGAAAAAAAAGGGCAAATTTTTTCTACTTCTGGAACAGTAGATGACTTGCTTCTAAGAAAATATTTTTAAGTTGACCAAACCAATTACTATATATATTATGAGACTGAAATTATATTTCCCACTTAAAGCAGATTGAAAAATAGCTGGTTGTATATCAGCTGCTTTATATGTGTTTGTGAATGTTTTTTATGTGTTTGCTTCAGAGTGGAAGCTAGAGATGGCATTAAAAAAAGAGAAGAATTTGCTATTTTTCAGCTCTGAGAAGAAAGGTTTATCTCACTGCTTTTGTTTGTTTTGTTTTCAAGCTCCAGGTAAAGTAGTGAATCTCACAGTTGAAGCCTTAAATTCTTCAGCTGTAAATCTGATCTGGTTTCTCCCTCGGCAACCAAATGGAAAGATAACTAGTTTCAAGATTAGTGTGAAACATGCAAGAAGTGGAATTGTAGTGAAAGATGTCCTGGTTAAAGTAGAGGACCTTCTGTCTAGGAGGTTACCAGAATGTAATGTAAGTGCTATAAACCTTTTAAATTAGAAATAGACTCAACCCACAGAATACAGTTTTACATTTAATATTTGAGACATAAAAATGTGGAGGCTTGTTTTTCAGAAAGATTCAAAAACCTTACAGACTTTGTCCCAAGACAGGATAATATGGATGAAGAAAAACCTTTCTGTTCAAAGTTGTTTAAATAGAATACTTTTGCTTGAAAATTTCAATTTAATCAAAGTAAAAATGTTATGAAAAGTTAAGTTTGACATCCTTTTAACAGAAAATCATGAAATAGAAAATTTCTGGTTTTTTTCAACTTTCAATTTTTAATTTTTTTGTTTTACACACTATTCAATTAGAAAAAAACAAGAACTTACAGGGTTTTTTTGTCAGTGAAGACATATAGTATTGCAAATGTCTTATTTTCTATGTAGTATGATAATGCTTTTTGTATTTTAGAAGTATGCTTTATTCTGTGTAGCACATTTCAATATTTTTCAACTACTTCTCATATCAAAATAAAAACCAAACATGATTAGCAGAGTGATTTTCAAAAATATGATTGTAGTCTGAATTGTTCTTATTATTGAATTCAGACCTGTAACCATCGTATCTTTCTGGAATTTCTTGAAGAAGATTCTCTCTTCAAGAATTTTTTTTCTCTTTTTCCTTCTTACTTTGAGCACAGTTTTGCAATTACTGAAATGTCAAAATGTCAAGTAACTAAACCTTTTTTCCTTTGACCTTTTTTTTTTTAATTTCTTACGCTTAGTGCTTTAATGAAAAGTGCAGTTTTAAATTACATAAATTATCATAAATTTAGTTTCAGTTTTTGTTTGAAAGATCATCTTAGGCATTGCAAAGGTTAATTCAGCACTGAGAAACCAGGCTGCCACCTACTGAACGATAAACATTGGTCACCACAATGCCTAGCAATTTTTCTGAGTTATCTTCTAATGAACAAACTCCTGTCTGGTTTTATCCATGATGTGTGGATGTATGTATGTTATGCATGTGTATGCACATACACACGTACAACATATATGTGATGCAAAAGGACCTTGCTAGGGAACTTTTTTCGAGAGAGACTGAATGCTGAAAAAGGAAACAGGGAATAATTAAATGAATCCTAGAGAGATGCTTCTGTTCAGCCAGATTTGAGATCTTGAATAAGGCAGGAAACTATAACACTGTCACTAACAGGATGCAGTAGCACAGTCTGCCTAAATATGGAAACTGAGGTACAAAAAGGAGAACCAATTTAGGGTAATTTTTTTCAAAGATGGTCTGCCTTTTTTATCTACATTTATTTACAATTATTGGTTATAGATGCACCTTATTATGCTTTTTATTTTGTACTTATAGGATAAGAGTGAATCTTTTTTGTGGAGTACTACCACTCCTTCAACTACTTTTGGGAAATCCACAATTCTTTCACAGACTACAATGACACCAAGTACAGAGGCAGCAAGTCAAATGAGCTCTGTTTGGAGTGTACCAATCAGCTTTGTTGTAACTAACCTCAGGCCATACACCACCTATCTTTTTGAAGTCTCTGCAGTTACCACTGAAGCAGGCTACATTGACAGTGCAATTGTCCGGACACCAGAATCAGGTACATTAAATACATACGGCTTTAAAATGGCAATAAAGTTATCAGATTTATGTGAAAAACTTCAAAAAATTGGTTTGATTTTCTGCTGCAAGATACTTCTGTCCTAATCTGTCTTAATCTGTTTCATGCTTTTGTATTTTCACGATTACTTAATTTTACCTCATGGAATCAATTGAAAATGTATATATATTTATGTGTCTAATAATGTACAGTGAGCAAGAGTTCACTTGTTGTTAGGAGTCAAAGATACCAAAATTACTCAGGATAGATAAAATTTTATGAAAAACCGAGGCCAATTTAAGAACTGCAAATAATAGAATAATGGTAGAAGAATTTAAATAAAGATTCAGAGTCATAGGTGTCCGGCATAATATTGTAAAAGTATGTGTTTTGTGTACACAGAAATGCACTTTAAGCTTCTTTGCCTTTGTTGAGAAACAAGCAATAATAAAGAAAACTCCTCAACTTATGTTGCCAATCTGCACCTATTGCAGAAAGCTGTTGAGTGCTGAAGGAATCTTTAAGCACCAGGTGAAATTGATTTTTGATTTCTTGCAATGCACTGAGAAGCTGGAATTGGAAGGAATGGTCCATGAGCAGCACTTTCATAATGTCTTAGGTAGTGGGAGCACTGTTAATAGAGCTATACAAAAAAGGCATTCCAGAGAAATGTTATTCTGGCTTTCTGTTTGCTACTTTTGCTTGACATGGTTTGATGTTACTTGGTTCCCTTTCGTACATACAAAATAGATAGCACTCTTCAGATAAAAAGAAATTTTATTCCCTCTTAGAAATGTTCAGTTGAATTGCTTTGGTAGAATTTCAACAGCCTTAGTTTGCTACTCTGTCTAGGGTTAATGAAATTTTGATCAGTTTCTCTTCTAATGATTTCAGGGCTAATTTCCAGTTTATTTTTCACCTTTGTCTCTTAGAGATTATTTGCATACTATCCACACTCTTGATACCATCCCTGAGAATTACGTTAAACCATAAATCAAGTAATTTTAATGACATGCTTTTATGGCTTCCCTTCAGAATATTTCATGTTTATGTTTAAAATGAATTGTCTGATATGGGGTTCTTGGACACCCTAATATAAAGTATTTTATGTTCAAAGACTTTTTCCAATATTGTTTAAGTTCCAGAGGACCCACCACAGAATTTTGCCAAGAGCAACATTACAGCAAAGTCTTTCTCAGTAATGTGGGACCCACCAACCACAGTAACAGGGAAATTTAGTTACAGAGTTGAGCTGTATGGACCATCTGGTAAGTCAGAGTTGATGTTATAATTTCTTTTGATTTTTTGGTGATTATTTCTTTACACATTCTTCTGGGGCTGCCAATCAAAAATGGACAGTCAAAAGCAGTGTTATGTATCCCTTTTTACTATTATGTGTTTTAATGGCTTGTAGATTAATTTTAAGGGAAAAGTCCGTCAATCACGAGGAAGAGTATAAAGTTCAATTCATATTAGATATTCCTAGGAATGGAGAAAATCAATTTCTCCTCAGTCTTTCAGGAGATGACAGGTTAAGCACAGCTGAATTGCTCTGCTCATATATCTAAATCTTTACTTTTTTCTCTTTCTGTTAAAGATTTCTGGAGAATTTTCATTCTCATGCAGTATGCAATCATCTCTTTAAGTCTATTTTGATGTTTTTGTTTTTTTTTAACTCAGACATGTATAGATACAGAAATTATAGAACTGCCTGTAGTTGAGTAAGACATAAGCATAAGCTGTATTCTAATGTTTTTATGGGACCACACAGGAAAAGTAAGATACATTTTTTTAACTCTCTTACTCTTAAAACTCTTTCCTCTTTGAAGGGGCTTGTTTGTTTGGTTGGTTATTTTGTTGGTTTATTCCCTATATATTCAGCATTATTCCACTGAAGTTGATTCTCAATTAGCTTTTCCCAAACAAATTTGTCCTTTCATTTGTTCATCATACTAGAAAGTAGCCATGGACTGTTGCTCTTTAAAACCTCTTTGTTTTTAATTTCAGGTCATGTTCTGGATAACAGTACAAAAGACCTTAAGTTTGTGTTTAGTAACCTTGTGCCGTTTACAACATACGACGTGTACGTCAGTGCTGAGACAAGCGCTGGGGTGGGGCCAAAGACCAACCTTACAGTTTTCACTCCTGCAGATGGTAAGTAAGCAGAGAGAGGCAAAACAAATGGATTGAACGTGCTAAAGGATTTCCGTTTTCCCTTCAGAGCCTTAAAGGTACTTTGCAAAGGAGAGAATGTATATAAGAGCACTGCAAGAGAGGAAAAAAGATTACAACACACTAAAGAAAATAAATCAGCTGAATATTATTATGTCATTTATTTCTTTGTTTTTGCCAGGTTCATACTCTGTCAGTACATTTATCCGCTATCAAAGGTCTTCAGAGATTGTGAAACAAATGTAGTGTCTTTCTAACAAAAGTAGATAATTTTAGGTGCGGTAATTAAGTTGCAGGGGCCCCTCTCCCCCGTTAGATGGCAGCAAGAGGAAAAGAAAGTCCAGCGCAGATTCCCGCTGCGGGCTCTTTCAGCCCCCTCGCTCCTTACTAAGCCTCTCCTTTCACTCATCCTCACCAAATCCAAGGCCCCGTCTGTGATGGAGCCACCCTCAGCAGCGAAGCAGGCCCCACATGGAGGGCTCGTCCCAGTACAGCCGAGTGCTTGGCTCTGCCTCTGAGCCCTCTGCTCTGTGGAATTGCGGTCCCAAATAGTCAGCTCACCAGGTTAGAGCCCTTGGCTGCAGGGAAATGCAGCTTTATCTCACATGGGTGTGAGATTGTGTGAGATTCTTGGTCAGCATTTGAGGATGCAAAGAGGAAAAATTAAGAGTTGGTGTGTAATAGAGAGGCAGTTTCAAGACTGTTTTTTCTGTCTTACGTTTATGCCACACAACACAAATCTAGAAAACCTCTGCCTCAGGGATTGCTGGCAATGTTTGTTGTCAAGGTGTAATACTGGGAGGAAAACCTATCTTTATTTATTTATCAGATTATTTCCTGAATGATCTTTTGGCAGCTCTCAGAGACAATTTCCAGAGATGACTTACCTGAGTACAGGTGATCATCTTGTGTTGAAATACACTGACAGAAGCCAAAGGGAATTTTGGTGTGTTTGGGGTACTTTTAGCATAACATGGAGTGTCTTATTTTAATGCCAAATCTAAAAATCCTCCTTATACACGTAATTTCAAAATTGTCTTTTATTGAAGTGTGTTAGGAAAAAAAATTCTTTTTGTATAAAATCTGAATATCATTCTATTGAATATAAATGTATTTTACCTCTGGTGGTCCTATGGAAATTACAATATAATTAAGACTGAAAGTTTAATGAAGAAATTATATAAACTATATAATTTATATCTATAATATANGCTAATTAGAGCTAACCTTTTATTTTCAAGTATACTTAGAAGTCCATATAGGAAAATAGCAAAGGTCTGCTTGATTCCAATCAAGTAGACCTCAGCAGAGCGATCCTGGTTTACATCATCTTAGTTTCTGACCATACTCATACACAGGTGTTAAAAAAAGTGTGCATGTTTTTAGAACTGTAACTTGTTTGCTAAGGAAACATGTGAAGTAAGTCTCTACCCTGCACAGGGTCAACTTCGTGATAAGGATGTGAAATTGTATTGTCTATTGTACTTTGTATACAGTGCTGAAAAATCTAGTAATAATCACAAGTGTTTAATGAACTGAAATTTCTTCTTGAATATTTAGTCCCAGGTGCTGTATCAGATTTACAGCTAGCAGAAGTGGAAGCCACATATATAAAAATTACTTGGAGGAAGCCACAACAACCAAATGGAATCATTATCCAGTACAGAGTTAAAGTACATGTGCAGGCAACACTCGTCACTATGGAAAACACTATTGTTGGAGATAAAAATAAGGTATTATTTTCTTTTTTTTAATATGGATTTTATGTTAGATTAAATTTGCTCTTTGCCTTATCTGACATTTATAGAATGAACTAGCTCCCACAGATAAGTTGTCAATTTTTTTAAAAGCCATCTTCCTCAGTCCACTCTCTTTCACTGACTGGCTTTCAAAAAGATTCCAATAATGCTGTTTCCACAACATGAAAAATTAAATCATTCTGGTAAAATGATCCAGCTGCTGAAGGCAGGAAGCCACAGCCCACAGTCTTTGAGCTCTTTGCCGCACAGGGTGGCCAGACTGTTAAGAGTAAAGATTTGGATGCCTATATTGATACACAGCCACTCAGTCAAACCTCTAGAAGACGTGCGTCCGAACCCTGTGAATTCAGCAGAAGTGTCCAAAGGCTAGCTAAGTGGTTTACTAGCAAGGCAGACAGGCTTAGACTTTCTGCCTCCTTTTGTATCCTTAAATTCACATGTGTGATGCTACATGCTTAGCTCCATGCTGTGGTTGCATACTAAGGATATCTGTGCACATCTATGGGATCATATCTCTGAGGGAATTTACACTGTCAATCAGTCTAGCTTCTGGATTTTGGGTGCTGATGTGCTTTACATGCTTAGAGCAGCTCTGACTATGCAGCACAGAACTGTAGACCCCTAGAAAACATTCAGCTCAGGATTGAATTCTTTCTGAGGCAGGGCTTTTTGGGCTGAATTTTGAAAACAGGTGCCCAAAGTCTGCATAATTCCTTATTTTTTCAGACAGTGATGTCTTTCACTGGATCTGAATTGGAATCTAAGTTTTTGATGTAGAACTCAAGGAAGGCGTTCACTTTCAAACTGAATGATATATAATAAATAGAGCCCTGGAGCAAATGTTAAATAAGGAGCGAGGGGAAAAAAAATTAGGATAAGGATCCATTAATTAAACCAGGCAGGCATCCTTGGAAAAGGAAAGTGTATAACTCTGTAATTAAAGATTGTATCATAATCCGGACACTAAAAATTAAAGTAGTCACATAAAAACGTTTTAGTGATGGAATTTCCTGATTTTTGAGCTCTTAGTGCAGTATCATTGCTGCTTTATTACCATTTATTGGATGTAATTTTCTAATTAAAAACTAAAGCAAATCATAAACAACCTTGCTTTATCTAGAGCCGCATTGACCACAGCTTAGAGCAGCTACAGGGCTTGAACTGGCAGACCCACTGTGCTAATGGTACTCAAAAACCGGTAGCAATAAAAAGCTGTTGATTATATGTGGAAAATCCTCAAAAGCAAAAAATATTCCATGTGGCCTACTATTTTGCTATAAAATGCTGGTGAGGATGAATCATACACAGTTTTTACCTCTTGGTACTTAGGTGAGATGCTCTATCTGTGTCTGTGGCTAATGTACCACGTGTTAAAGTAGTAAAAGTGGCTTTGCCCTTTGTCTGCCCAGAGTCCATAGTGAAAGGACCAAACTGTATTAGTTACATCATTGTAAAAACATGTCTTTCTGGCAATGAGGTGGGCCATATGTGTGAATGGGGAGTGTTCCAGATGACAGCAGAACAATTCAGAAATACTCGACTCCTGTATTTGGTCCCAGATTTTGAAGGGACATGAAGATCTGGTGCTAACACACCATTTTCTACCTATGCTCTAGCCTCTTTCTCTTTTCTGCTTTTGTTTCTCCTCTCTTTGTTGTTCTTGCTCCACTTATATCTGCTGCCATCACTTTCCAGCATTAGTTCTTTGTGCCTTCTGTCCTACAGGCCCCTATATCACCTCCCTTACCCTCTCCCTTTTCACATATATACACCCTTATTTTTCTCTCCCCTTTATTTCATTAGCTCCTGGTTTTCTCCCTCTCCTCTTATTCCCTCTCAGATATCTAGCCAGCCTGCTAATCTTTTTCTTGAGGGACTGGAAGAGCCATCTGAAGTCCTCTCATTTTCAATGCCTGCTGCCTTCTTTCAGGTTATAGTTAGTACAAATAAAATCTCTCAAGTTCAAATGTGTATCTATTCGATATAGCTCCAAAGATATAGCTGTAAAATTAAAGGCCTTACTATAAAACTTCCACATTAATATAAAATATGTATTTTAAGATTTTTTTTAAGAAGTGGTGTTTGATTAAACAATAACCAGAATAAAATGTTGTAGGCTACTGGCAGCTGAACATTTTTATGACAAAGCTTATATTTTTAAAATTATTCTAATGATCAATAATATTTGTATGCCAACATTTATATAGTATCTATATGCATGCACAAACATACAAGCATCATTTCTATATTATTTACATATTTAATTATATAATTAATCATGACTAGGTTTGTGATTTTTTTTTTATATTTCTAATTTATAGTATCTGATTGATTCTTTGGAACCATATGCAACAAATGAAAATATCAAACCTTCTTCTCCCCCTTGGAATTCAATGGAAGCAGACAATGATTTATATGAAGGTTCAGCTGAAATGTTTTCCAGCATTCAGACAGCTTCCCCAGTAATATTTACAAGTGTATCTGGTGATAATTTGCCCGATATAAATGGAGCTACAGAACTACATTCTGCTTTGGGTAAGATATTTCAGGGTATTTTTCTACCTGCTTCCTTGTGCTGAAGGACCCTCATCACTGTCCCAGATATGATCTTTAGCACATGGTTCAAGCAAATTATAAATGGGTCATTTGCTGGAGTCAGATTTTTTTACTACCAAATAACCTTCTGAAGTAAATGAGAATGCCACACAGGCAGGAACTAGCCCCTTGTCACCCAGCTGACCTTCTTCCTAGTGAAAGGAGCACCCGAAAGCCATCAGCCAAGCAGCATAGACAATCAGTTATTACAGTTGCCAAAGCAGGTGTGATTGTCAGGGATTAACATATCTCCAAGCCCTTCAGAGACCTTGATTTTTCTAAGCCTTTTGACTAATAGGTTTTCAAATGTCAGTGAAGGTAAATAGGTCAAAAAGTTACAACTTTGCTGTATGGGTTACAAACAGGTGGAGATGACCCCATGACATGGTGATGTCATTAGTGAGTACACTTGTTCTGTATTATCAATGGACCACTGTTTCTTTACCAAGTATGGATATTTACAGATCATTAAGCAGCCCTCAGCTGACAGGCAGGGATTTCAAGTATCACTCTAAATTTTTACAGAGTTTTGAACAGTGGGGAGAAAATAATGATTTTATTTTTTTTAAATGATTTAATTAAGTCACTGAATTAATCTATATGCACCAGTATCTAAAACCAGAATTTAGTCCTTTATTTTAAATGACAGTGGATATTTTCTGTGCTATGTTAATCCTGAAGAATCTTCTTTGTCATACACAGGAAATGTACAGCATTTTAAATGTAAATCTTATTTTTATGGTCTCATTCAGTTTGAAGTATTGAGTTGATAAAAGATGTCTGTGTTGCTGAAAATTTATTTCAGCCAGTGTCTGTTGTGATCTACCATCCAAGTATTATTTTATAGGAGTTATTATAGTAGTTAAAGCTGTTGACAGCCAAATTTTCAACAGGGTCGGCTGATTTTTTCAATGCCTTCATTTTAGTGCTCTTCTCACTGAACTCTGAGCCTGATATTCAGGTATGTGAAGTGCCCACACCTTTTCATGTTGCACTGGCATAATGACTTCTTTATAGCAGATGGTTTGGGCTAACACAGTTGGATTGTGGCTGACTTTGAACTTTATTTTAAGTGCACCAAACTCTGTGGGCATGCATGCCTTCATCATTCTACTGACCACAACTCTTCTGGCAAAAATACCAGCGTGAAGGGATCTGTGAAGGCAGCCTTTCCAAGTATTGTTGTTCTAGCACCATTGGGACAGCAAGGAAGAGGGAATCTGTCTGTCTTGATTAAAAATATTTAAAATCCCTCAAAAGCTCCATCAGTCTAGGAGCCGTTGTTCTGAAATCCCTGGAGAGACTAGACCTTATACAAAAGCACCTTTTCCTAGCTTCTAGAGGATTACTCACAAAACCTCACAATTCTACTTGTTGCTCCTTCATTATTTCACCTAGGCCAATCTATCTATTGTACACATGAAAAGGGACTTTTCTTTAGGGAATTAAGAGGTTGAATGTAGACATTTTATTTTTATAATTGACATGTCAATTCATTCTTTGAGAATAAAATAGTTCCAAGTTGCATTGCCGAAGTGAGTTTAGAATGCATAAGAAGTCAAATGACTTTATGAGTAAGCAGCTATTTCTCTCTATTTACTCACAGATAATCAATATAACATTGACATTTTGGCTGAAGAACTGTCATATGTTATAAAGGGCCTCACACCTTTCACAGATTACACAGTTAGTGTGTCTGCTTTCACTGCTGTTGGAGAAGGACCACCATCAGTTCTTACAGTCAGGACACGTGAACAAGGTAAATTTGAACTGGTATTACCAAAGCTAACAGACATGACTTATTTCACTGAATGATTGAATTTTTTTAGTAATTTATTTACTTACTGTTATGTTTTTATGTTTTTGTTCAAGTCCCAAGCTCAGTACAAAATATATCTTACAAGAATATTAGCTCCTCCTCTGTCTTGCTGTATTGGGATCCTCCAGCAAATCCCAATGGGAAAATCATTCATTATACTGTTTATGCGATGGAACTGGATACAAAAAGAGCATTTCATGAAACCACTTCAAACAACAGCTTACTTATGACAGGTACAGTGTCATTTAATTAAAAAAATATAAAAATTTAAACTTGCAAGTACATTTTACAAACTTATTTTTTCTAATTTAATATAATGTAGCCATTTGAAATATATGTGGATCAAATCTGACACATTCACACACATCCACACACACAACAAAACTGCATGTAAAAACAAGGTTGGGACACTACTCAGACTTGTCTGCTGTAGAGGAATAGGTAGGGTATGTGAGATGGCAGAAGAGGGCTGGTTAAGATAAACAGTAATTTTTGAAATGGTACACGCAGTAATCTATGAAATGGATTTCTCCTTGGAATATTTGCCTCAGTCTCCTGTTTCCCCATAGGAAAATATTCTTAAATTGTCAAATCTTTTTCAGATTTGAATTTTTTTCACAGTATTTGTCCAACATTAATAACAATTTTCTTATTTTGAGGTGATATTTTTTATAGTAATTGAAGAAAATACATTCCTAATAGAGTTTCACTTATCATTGATGTTAATCAGAATAATGCATACAGACTAAACCCCCATATTTGGATGTTCATATATGCATCCTTTGACGTCCTTGACAAATTCTTTAAGTTATTTACAGGGTTGAAGCTGGTTGACTTGCTTCAAAATCTGCTGATTTAACTGCATGCCTGCTTGACTGTCACCAAATAAATGGTATTGTGCATATTCTTTTAGGGTGTGTAAAAAACTCTCAGAACAGTATCCAGTACTATAGTTTTATAAGTAGCTATGACAAAAGAAGACAAACAGTCTTGTTTACGAAGTTAAGAGTCAAGATTTTTTAAATTAATCTTTGCAGGTTTAAAAAAGTACACAAATTATAAAATGAGAGTCGCAGCCTCTACCGCAGTTGGAGAAAGTGCTTTGTCTGAAGAGAATGATGTGTTTGTGCGAACCCCTGAGGATGGTAATATGTTGTTTGCAATGACGACTGATTTTCTGTACTGAAGTTTGTGTTTGTTCCAAAAGAAGACTGGCACATACAAAACAGGGGGAACAAAGTGTATAGATAAAACCAATGTTGAAATTATTAGTCTTCTATCGGTCAGTGACTTCATTCAGACCATTTTTAGATAAGTGCTGAAAAAATAATAATAATGAAAGCTGCAGCATGACCTGCAATCAACTAATTTCAAATGTGATAGACAAATGGAAGGAAAGCTGCAGAGCTGAGGCTCCCTGTCAAAATAATATGTCCCTAGAACCCATCTAAAGCATAATCTTTGTGATTTTATTTTCTCTTCTTTTTCTTTTTGTTATCATGTGTAAATTAGTTTGGTTTTGAAGCATATGGGCATTTCAACAATTCAGAGGCCATATTTCTATTTGTAGGCAAAGATGCTGATAAAGTGAAGATTTTTTAATGCTGAATATAATAAACACTTGTATATGTTTTATTAATTTTAAGACTGGTCAATAATTTTAATGTCAGGTGTAATACTGCATTACAAAGATTTTTGAATCTTCCTTTCTTATTTGCAAGGCAGTTTCAACCCATGAAGGCACTGGGGCAAGAGATGGAGTTGTCATTGGCTTCTGCAAAGAGAACATGGGAATTTGATTTGCAGAGCAGAGCCATGAATATTAGTCTTTTCTTGTTTGTATCAAGTTTGTATTTTCACTGGTTTCAGCAGTTATTTCCAGGTTTACTGAAGTAATGCAGAGGGTGATTGCCCAATTGTCACTTATCTGTCTCATTTTCGAATGTACTACAATACAAGAAAAATAATTGAGGATCAATAAAGGAGAGAAAAGGACTACAGGATTAAAAATTATGGGTATTTATGAAGCTTAAAATTTGAATAATGAGACAAAATATCAGATTCAATGGTGAAACTTAAAATAGTTGCAAATCTTTTTAAAATTTACATTCTCCTATGCTTGTAATATTTTTACAGAGGAAAGGCATATCACAAGAGAAGAAAATTACTTATATAAGTATTTTTCTCTCTGAAAGCTTACAATCCCTTGCCTGTGAGTGTTAAAGAAATTTTTCATAGTAGAGTTTCTCTGTTCATCCATTCATAAAAGAGTTGTGTAAGGCTTGAGGAAACTAGTGAGAAACCCACCAATAATTCTTGCCTTTTTATAAGGTTATGCATAATTGTTTATCTTCTCCTTCTTGTTGTTTAGCTTTCCTGAAGTAATTCAGGCTGAGATTCGTGTGTCCTAATTTTAGCCAACTTAGGAACAGAAATTTTTTTACTCTTGAAAGGAGACATGCCTCAAATAAAAGATTCTCTACAATTGTCTTAGATAACTTGCATTAGGATGGAAGAAACTAGGCTGTTGCATTTAAATATGGCAAAATACATTTAAATTAAAAATTAAGCTTCTTCACATGGGAAATATTCATGTGGGTAGTCTTGTCATCCAGAGAGCAGTGATCTGTTACGGTTAACGCTTTCAGGTGCTCAGAAATCAGGAATGAAAACGATTTCTAGGACCTTCTAGGCAAAAAAAAAAAAAAATCATGATGAAGTCTGAAATATCTGCAAATGGGTATTTGTACACAAACTGAATCCTGTGATCCTGAGTAGGTAGTATATTTTTATCTTGATTTTACAGATTATTTCAAGAGTGAAATGGTGAAGCCTTCAGAGGAATCAAAGTTGACATTCAGAGCTGATTTTATTCATAAGTGCAGCCCACTTACTTCTTCAACACTACCATGCCTTATTAGCTCACTGGAGTCACATGAACTCATACATTGCTAATAGATTTAGCCAGACACCACCCTGGAGCTGGACTTGCTTTGTGCATGACCTTCACACCAGAGTGTGCAAGATTTACACAGGGTTCACTAAATGGAATTTAGTTACTGTGTATGCAGTCCCTTTCTTGGTTCAATAATTGATTGAGTGAAGTACTAAGGGTTATTTACATAGAAAGCAGTAAGAGGACATTAATCCAAGTTTAAATAACTGAATATGAGGAAGACAATGAGAGGATTTACATGAGACTGGTAGAGAGAAGAAATTTTTTTTCTTAATATGTGCAGTTTCAGATAGATTTAGAACTGGATGAGAAAAGAAATTCCAGAAAAGCTGAAGTATCATAATGCAAGAAGATGCCTAGTTTTATGAGTAGAAAAGAGACATACCAAAATTAACTAAGGTAAAAAGTGGTAAGGCTTTGAGAAGCAGAGTGAGAAAATGAGTGTAGCTCTTTTGGTACAGTTAGGATCCAATGCCAGGATCCAATAGGTTTATGATCTCAGTTCTGTATTCAATTATTTGAAAAGGTTTTTTTTCTGATTTCTGTGTTGCAGAACCAGACTCCCCACCTCAAAACTTAGAATTAATAAATGTAACTGCAACGGAATTAAATCTGAGATGGTTACCACCTGAGCAGCCTAATGGTCTCATAACTCACTATGAAGTTCTGTACAGTGATTCCAACGATTTTTTTATTAAAAATACCTCATCTACGAGCATATCACTAAGTGAAATGAAGCCATATACTCTCTACAACATCTCAGTAAGGGCATTCACCAGACTTGGCTATGGGAATCAGTCATCTTTTCCGCTTCTGGTCAGAACTTCTGAAACTGGTGAGTATTTTTTAAAAAACTAAAATTTTTGACAAAAATTTGCTTTATAATAACATTTGATGGCCAGGAGATAAGTTTCAATAATTTAAAAAGCATTTGCTTACTTTGCAAGGCAGTGAGCTTGAATCCCATTTTTCTCTTTGATATATGAAGCAAAAGAACAAGGCCAGGTGCTTGGTAAGGGATGGGGAGCCAAGAGCCCAGGGGTCCCTGGGCCAGCTGAGCAGAGGCCTCGCTAGTCGGGACTTGTCTCACCACCCTGCTGCAAAGCCCACGGAGCGGGCAAGGCATGGCAGCCAGGGCCAACCTGGAGTGCCAAACATCTCATGCTGATGTGGCACGTCTGAGGTCAAGCCAGGAAAGTTAGTTCACAGGTTCAGTGACAGTAACCAAGCCAGACAGAGCCACTGGGCTCTGCCAGTGGGACAGGCCTGCAGTGGGGGAGCCAAGCTGAGACTGGGCTGCCATGTCAGGCAGAGACTGACATTCAGTGGGTCCATGACCAAACACAGCCATGACAGCAATGAAGCTGAATTGATTTCTACAACTTTTTTTAAATGACCTTGTTGGTACTATGTGTGTCTAAGTGGTTTTGAGCTTCAAATTCGGCCTCTTTTAAAATGTATTTCATAAAAAAAATGACATACAAATCTAAATATTTACAAGGTGTTTAATTGAAACCGGTTTATAAGAATTCTTTCCAAATCAATGAAACTGACTGAAATCTTCTACAATTTTTTTCTTCTAGTTCCTGCTTCTGCACCAGAAAACATAACCTACAGGAACATCTCATCCGTGGAAATTGAATTATCATTTTTTCCACCATCCATTCCCAATGGAATCATACAGACCTACACAATATATCTCATGAGGACTAACGGGACTGAGCAAAGAGTTATAAACACTACCCTTCTGACACTACGTATTACAGGCCAGTATATAATGATCTGGAACTTATGGCAACTGTGAGTTTTTCTGAGAAGTGTACAACAGACAGAGATGTATTAATTCATTGATTGGACCTGATCCTTCTTGCCCTTACAGAAAGTTTTTTGCTCCCTGTTCTGAGAAATAACTTGTGTCCTGTCATAATGTGGTGAAATGGGCATTGAATGGTATAGAGTCTAACATATATCTCACTGTATTTTAGATGTTTAAAGTACAAGGAACTTGAAAAGATATCTTTGCAGACCTATCATTGTAACAAAGTAAACGCTCAAGTCACCTAAAAATCTTTCTGATCTTATTCTGGATAAAGACATCCTTTTCTTCTCACCTTTTCATCTTTTCCTGAGTTCTGTCATTATTGCTGAGGCATGGCACAGCGACTAATGCTGGGAGCTCAGTACCTTCACTGCTACATTTTCAGAGTACAGCCAAGGACAAATTGCAAAACATTCTAGGAATATGAAGTATAAACTGGTAATTAGGGCTTTGCCCCTTCTTTTGCAAAGTATTTTGTGTTCCAATCTTTCTCAATGCTTATTCAGATCAGTGTGATAGGCTTATTCACTACTTCAAAAATACTTGCAGTCCATGAAAAAAATAATTTGTTCTATTGAATGGTTGTTTTATTGAATTATTCCTTTTTTTGTTTAGATTTAAATAAATATACAGAATATACTGTAGAAGTGTCTGCTAGTACCACAATGGGGGAGGGCATTCGTAGTTCACCTCTGCATATACTAACTGATGAAGATGGTAAGTCAGAACAGAAGATTCAGTGCATAATTTTCTACCTGCATTCTTAATTTACTCTTAAACTTCATGTCAGATGTTTTTAAGTTTCGTGCACTTTTGTTGGCTGTTATGTCTCTCCATTTCTGTTTGTACCTATGTATCTACACACAAACATATTTATCTATCTATCCATCTATCTACCAATATATTTATCAGTACGAGGTGTATGAAATGTTACAATTGCTGTGCATGGACTTTTGATCTTACCAATATCTTATGACTCTGAAGAATCTTAATTTACTCATATTATTTTAATCTAATACATGACATGGTAGAATTAAATATTGTATTTGGTTCTTCAGTCATGTGAGAGCTCAGGAAAGGGAAAACCACAAAAAGGCAGTTTGAATCATTTGAATGGTCCAGGGACATTTCTGTAGGGTTTCTTGGAGGGAGATTTTTGTATTATTCTAAACAGATGCATGTACAGGTACACGTAGATATATATGAAATTATTAATATTATGAAAATGCCCAAAGTCCATCATCTGTAGCACTGGACTTCCAAATTGAGCTGGGGCGTGTGCAGGCTGAGGGTAGAGCACAGTTGTTGCAACCCCTGCTAATTTTTACAGTAGGTCACAAAACAGCAGAAGAACCTTAAAATTGTATTTGTACTTTCAGTACACAATGTTGTAGTGTGAAGTTATCACTGATCACCTCTCTAGTTTCTGCAGGGGAATCCTGAAAAAAAATTCATGGCAAAAATCTTTACTTAGATGCTTTGAGTCACATTTTTGAAAAGGCTGTGTCTCTTCCTCTCCTTTGCTTCAGGAGGAAATCTCTGGGAACCCATCTAAAGCGGCATTGACACAAGCAACTCACCAGCCACACTGTCAGTAAAAAAACTTTGCTTAAGAGTTATATTGCTGGAGCAGACTAAAAGAGCTAGATTGCATAAATCTTTTTTTTTTAGCAGAGATTATTTTTATTTAGAACAATGTAGTTTCTATTCTTTAGCAAAAAATAAATTAAAAAAAGCAATTCCCTGAATAAGAATTGTAGAATTAACTAGACATGTCAAAAACATGGCATTCAACATACGACAGATCTTTTATTGTATAGCCACTGAGGATAACATAACAAGTAAAACACAAAATAGAGCTGTCAACATTTTTCACCAGTAAATACACTCACTGAATGCAGTGAACCTTTGTTCATGAAAAATATAAAATAGTTTTTCTATAATATAAGGAGTTATAAAACCTTTATGCCAACTTTCAAGATAGTGAAAGGAACAAGAAATGAAAAACAACGTTTATAATACACCACATGTTCCGTATTCACAGGAACACAGTGTTCCAAGGTTCAGACCAAATGTTTCATAGATTTGCTAATAGTTATGCTCATATTTTCAATTTTCATGCATGACTACAGCTATGACCTGAATTTTTAGTGCATGATGCTCTTTGGTTTAATTTGAGAAAAACAAATGTAATTCTAATATTCCTTCATAGTGATGCATAGGTCCATGAATCAAGATGCAGATAAAGATTCTTTTCTCAATAACATGCTGTTAATAAAGTAGTATAATTTATGCATACATTAGTTATTTGTCCTCAGTGAAATTAATACAAACCTTAGAATAAAGTCAAACGTGGTCTCACATTTTCATTTATTTACAATATTTCTCTGCAGAGTCGGGATATGGTGTCATTTAGGGATCATCTTAAATTAATTTTAAGGATGTCAATGAATGCCTATCTTTTCATTTGCCCTTGTGGCATATAAAATCTATGAATGTGGTCCTTATTTGATGGAGTGAATAGAATTTACCGCTGTCTAGTATCCCACAATTTTATCATCTCTCATTGCCATGCTTATCCACTTTTCCACCTTTTGGCACTTCGTATAGTTCTTTACAGCACCTTTCTTTTTCCTCAGGGGAACTATTATGCTGTATTTTACATGTGTTCATATCTATAAAACTCTTGCTTTTATTAGAAGGGAAAAAAAATTACAGCAATGTACTTGGGCAGTAGGTGAATCACTGTGACCTAGCCATTGCTCTGTTTTCTCATGAAGTACTTTTTCCATTGAATCACAGAAACAGATGTTCTAACAACACCATGCAAAATCTTCTTTTATCATCTGTCAGAAAAAGGAAAAGAAGCCATGCCTTAACATTAGCTGATGGATACTGTACCAGTGTGGTACAAGGTTAACTTTCTATCACAAATAATTCAAAGCCTATTTAAGGATGCTGTGTATCCCACCGATCCTAGCTGTTTAACAAGATGTTGTGTCCTATTGTCTCATTTTATAGCTCCAAGTTCTCCTCCACAAGCCCTCTCTGTAAAACAGTTGTTGGGTGTCACTGTGAAGTTGTCATGGAAACCACCACTGGAGCCAAATGGAATTATCCTCTATTACACAGTTTATGTCTGGTAAGATTTTTCTGGAAGTACTTCTGAGGATAAATGTTAATCTGTAACCTATCAGGAATGTTAGGTTTTTGTTACACAATATGTTGAATACATGTTTTGGGAGAGAAAATATCCATCCAGCACTTAAAATACTGGACTTTTTAATATGCAAATTTAGACAAGACAAAACCTGGGGGAATAATTTCAGCATTTTGTAAGCATTTTAAACATTTTTTTCCAAAGGTTATGCTATAGTAAGTGAATTCAGATTTAAACTGGAGCATGGCGCCTATTTTCATTATATTCTGATTAGGCCTGCTGCAAGGCAGGGTGCAAACCCATGCTGAATTGTCAAGGAGATTTGAAATAGGCTTAAAATAGAGAAATATTGCCTTCTTTTATAGAGTGTGTAAGAGCCATGTTCAGAGTTTTCGTATGTGCTATCAATTATGTCTACTCTTATATTTTATATCTATTACATTCATAGCAAACACGTATTTTTAACAGATACTTTTCATTTATTGTGTTCTAGTTTTTTCTACCTAGCCTTTTTTATTATTATTTTTTTCCTCCTGTAATATTTTTCACCTTTTCAAAGGAGTTTTGTCACTTTAAAGCTTGCAGCTTCTGTCCTAATCCTTGCAAAACATTGTTTGGTCTAGTGATGTGGCATCTCTTCAAAGACCTATAACTTCTACTGGGAATGAACATGTTTTTTATTGATCACCTTTAATATATTGTATATTTATGCCACTGCTAAGGTGCAGGAATACTAAATACCAAAGTGCATAAGATGTGAACCAGATGTGCAAATCCTCGGTTGTTATAGGCATACTACTCTTGAGCTTACATTATTTTATTGTTATTTGACAGTTTTGGGGTGGGGTGTGGTCTCAGTCACTACTATTTTTTTTAAATTATAATTTCTAGTTAAATTGATGATAAAGTGAAGAGGAGAAAGCTCTTCTTTCCAGAAAGGTTGAATTTGTCTTCTCTTGTTTGTTCTACTCTACTGGGAATGTCTGTTGCTCTTTAAAATAATGACTGTCGTCAAGCTAGGGAGGAGTTACTTTATGATAAGGGCTATGATTTTGATGTACACTGTGTTCAAAAACTTGAGGTTATGCAACTTTTCATCCATATGTTCTCTTATAACTTACTGCTTTTGTTACTGTGAGAAAAGATTTAGACAGAATTTTTTTAAAAAAAGAGACAACTCTTAAATTATCCATCTTTCTAAATATTGCAATTAAGCAATCACGCAACTTCTTGCTATAAGCATTGCCCATATTCTTTTTGCTCTGCCTTGTCTTTCCTTACTGTGCCATACCTAAATTTAGAGAGGCTTTAGGTATCATGTTAAGGCAAGGACATTGGAGAAAAACTCCCTTTGCCTTCAAAGGGGTCATAACTTCACTCCTTCCTTGGCAGGGAGTGAGGGGTGTGGAGAAAGGACAGTATTTTTAAGTTTTGAAAAGAGTTGTCTATAGAGTTTCATCAAATGCATTGCAGGGGGAGATTTGATGACGCAAATTGTCATGCCATATAGTTGCTGCTCTTGGGAAGTATTCAATATATTTTGGAGGAGACTGTTAATCCCAGTGCTTCTCAATAAAGCAGAAAGAAGGTTACTACAGTTGTTAAATAAATGTTCCTTCACTTCACTTAAATATTTTGCAACAGTTATAGAGAATTTGGTAACCTTTCTTTAGCTGATTTGGAACAAGAATCCAGAATCAATAGAATAGAAAGGGTGATATTTGCAATGTTTTTAGTTATATTTTATGGAATTTGTCAGAGGACAAGGTGGTTTTGGGTGCTAGCAGGTAGTAAAGCAAATTTCTTCTTTCCTTGAGCCCAAAACCTCATACTCCTTAAATGTAATTTTAGAGTATTAAAGGTGCAATTAACAAAATTGCTGAACTTGTATGTAGCTATTGTTTTTTGGCATTATCCTTTTCTGCAAATTTTAGTGAGATACTTATTGATTATTTTGAAGTACAGATTTTTAAGAAAATAGGGTACCTGTCTTTGTCAAGCGGAATTATGCAATTTCTTGGAATCTGTGTTTTCTGCATTTTTGAAAAAAATGTGATTTAAAACCTTTTATTTTTTTCTTTAGTAAAATTTCTTGGCTTAATTTATTCTGCTAGGTATTTTCTCACTGTCTGTGAAGACTGCACTCACTTTGATCAGTATTTTCTTATTTTGATTGCAATCTCAGTTGTTTCTAAACAGAAAATCAGCTTCCCTTGAAATACCTCAAGTTTTTGTTCTTCTTTTTGTGCCTGGTTTTGGAAATGTTTTTTGGCAACTCAGATGTAAGAATGCAGTTACTCAGAGTAGAAATGTTTGCAACACTAAGCTGTGGATTTTCTTCTTACTTAAATTATAACCAGATACGTATTTCCATACTAAGAATACATTGGGCAAAGATCCAGGAAAAAATGTCTTTCTTTGTATAGAGTTTGATAACTGCAGCTGCAATCTCTTGTAAATTTTACTGACTATTAAAAATGTCAGAAGTTTGGGAAAAATCTCTGTTACCAAGAGTGTTTCCCATGTCAAGTGACATTCCACTCAAAATCTGAGGGTTAGGAAGGATTTTTTTTTCATTCTCATACATTTTCTCATTCCAGTTGTTTGTTAATGTAACATTATTTCAGATATATTAGATGGTTATCTTTGCTAATGGGACAGTCATTCAGTTATCAAAGGATGAAAGTCTAGTAATTTTGAATCACTTTTTGCTTTTTTTTAGTATCAGAACACACTGTCATTTGTGAAGAGTTTCACAGTGACTCCTGGAGCAAGATATTTGGTTTTAATTATCAAATTATCATCTCTGTATGAAATCCTATTAGAGACACAGGACACCTACTCATACAGAAATCTTTGAAGGAATGGAATGTTAGGTTTTTCTTTTCCTCCTATTTTTTTCTTAAAAGTTTACATTAGCTTTACAAGGAATGTAAGACTTTTTGAATTCAAGTTAGTTATTTCTGTACCTTATTTTACTTTCTGATAATCATTTCATACCTATGCTAATACCAGCATTTTATTGATGTTACATCTTACAGTCTTTCTAGGCGGGTTTTGACCTGACTGGAGTTCCATACTGATCCGCTGCTACATTCCACCAGAATTAACTCAGCACCAGCTAATTCCTGTTCCATATCATCTTCTATTATTCCATTTATAACTTCAGCCTTCTGACCAATTTCACAGAGTCATAGTAGGGCATGCTCCCTGCTATAATCTTTTTATATTTCGCTATTCCTGTCCAGGGAGACAGTTTAGTTATGCCCTACTGTGTCCTTCCCAAGGGTACCACATAACCATTTGAAAGCAGTTAATGGATAGAAATACTCCTCCTTAATATTTCATATAACCATTGTTGATGTAATTTGCAAACATATTTCTGTGGGGTTTTGGGGTGTAATATTTTTTAAGAAACAAAATGAAGAGCCCTACTGTGATGTCATGGTACAAAAGTTAGCTTTTCACCATAAAAGAGAAAAAGTAACCCTAGCCTCTTGTAAAAACCTAAATTACTTGTATTTAACATTATACTGCATTTTTCATTTTTGCAAAAAATGCTGTAATTATATATAGAAAGAAATGGTGTGTGTATGCAATTAATGAAATACTTTTTCTTTAGGAGTAAAATGTCAAAGAGGAGTGTAAATGTAACGGAAACATCACTGGAATTCACAGACCTAGAATATAACTATGAGTATAGTGCTTACCTAACAGCAAGTACAAGATTTGGAGATGGCAACATAAAAAGTGATACTATAACATTCAGAACTTCTGAAGGAGGTAAGCTTATATACAGTATGAACATTTATTTTCATTCAGCCTTAAAATTCTGTCAGCCTTATTTAAGTGAATAAAGCCACTGAAGTAGAAGTGACATTTGACTTGTAAAGGACAGACATTCTACCTGTCTCTGTGGCTCTTTGTGTATACATGTATCTATGGCTCTATAAAATTATGATAGGTATTTCTATTAATTTCCTGATAAAAAAACTTAGCATTTCTCTTCAAGGCAGATAAGATCCAAATAGTTTCATTCTAAACTTTGAAATAAATAATATTATTTTTGTAATATATTTTAATAGATCCTTACCTTAAGCAGCTGTGACACAACTTCTGATAGGGAAATACTCTAAGTAGAGTATCCCTCTCAAGTCTGAAATATTTGTAATTTGAAAATGAACACTGTAGGTGTACATTGATTTTATTCCATTTTAATTATTTTATACTTCCAACATGGAAAGTGACATTTATATGATTGTATGATATACTGTGCTTTGAAAGTCATTCAGTTTAATTTTTTTTTCTGGTTTTCCATCAATCATATTGCTATAATTTGTTCCAAAATAGATAGTATGCAGGCATACTTCAGAATCACTCTGCATAGATATAAACAATTCCCCAATGCAGAACCACTTGCAGGATTAGCATCTATCTGAGCCATGCCTCCAAAATCTGTCTACATCATCAGGTTGTAGACATGCACAGTTGCCATTGAAACTGGTATGGGAATATGAATTGACTTTTTAGGGACAGACATTAAGAAACAGGTTCTGGGGTTCCCCCTCCAATTAATATTTTAATATTTTACAAAAATTAGAGCAGCACAAAGCAAGAGAGGTACATAATGCATAGTCTTCAGTACTCTACTGAAAGTCATGTAGAGCACTTTCTTGGATGGTGAGAAATATGGATTTAAATTCTCCTAAGCTGACTTAAGGAATTGAATTTAACTCTCCTACATCACTGTGTTACTGAGAAGAACCATATGCTGCTATTCTTTATAAATAGGAGGAGGGACTAATGGAAGAAAGCTTACAGAGGTCCTCCTGCACATTTAATAGGATGAGAAAAGAGGAAAAAAGATAAATTATCATGCTGTCCAAGCTTAAGTATCTGGTTTACCTACATGAGTTGGGAGACTTATGTCTGTTTATAATCAGAGAGAAAAAGGTTTAAATTTAGGTTTTGTGAAAAAAATCCCTTTTTTTCCCCTACTAACTGTATTTGGAGTATAGACATGTAACTCAGTCAACTTCCATGTCTGCAAATTAGATTTTCTATGTGCACAAAGCAGTAAGTACAGGACAAATTCTGTAAGAAAAATCTTATCTATTTACAAATGCAGATAAATACAAATATGGTTGAAAAATTGTTTTAAAAATTCATTTTACATATACAGTTTTATTTCATTATTTTGTGAAACAGTTTCTACACCATAATCAGAAATATGTTTAATTTGCCATAGGATGTTGTAAAATCTACTATAGTGGATGATCCTTGGGTACTAAAGTGTACAAAGCCTTGAGGTACAAAAGCTTTAGATATGTTAAAACTTAACATTTTTCCAGCACCAAGTGATCCACCGAAAGATGTTACATACAGAAACCTTTCTTCCACATCAATAATGCTATTCTGGTCTCCTCCTCAAAAGCCTAATGGAAATATACTGTACTACTCAGTTTATTTCAAAAACAATTCCGGAATATTCATACAGGTAAGCTTATTTTTATATTCTTTTGTAGATGTCAATGAAATGTTCTAATAATTACTTAAAGATCAAATCANATATATATCTACACACTTAACATATGTAGTGGATAGACTCAAGACCCACTACATGCATGGCACACCCTCAAGAGCATTTCTTTTAGTCTAATCTATCAATTTGAGTAAATTTCTGGTTCTGGTTTTACTTTTTAATATATGTTTGTACAGTACTGAAAATATGAAGGTAATGCGAAAGTAGGGAATGCATTTTTTTATATTTTTCTTACTCTCAAAAGGAAATGACTGTTTAATATATTGAAGCAAGGATATTGTTATTCTGAAGTTAAAGCTTAAAAGACAAAATCTTATAAATAATATTTTGGCGATACATTTTAATTTAGTTTTTTTTATGCACTACACTTATTAGTTGTATATAGTCTTTCTGTTCTACTTTCTGTGAATATCTTATGGTACAGAAATACAATAACAGAAATAAGCTTCCTTTACAGTTTTTTGGTCACAAGTTTTACACAGGTGGAAGAAAAACAAGAAATATAAATTAATTTAGAAAATTATGTATGGAAAATAACCTTGACTGCAAAAATTTATTATCAAGATATGTCTAGGGTGAGGTATGTAAGTTTTTGAGGATAACTAGAAAAAATATTCACAAGTGTTAAAAATAGCTGTGAGTGAATAATTGCTGACAAACTTCATATACATGTCTCTGACTTCTGTGAAGATACGTAGTTGCTGGGCTCTGCATAGTTTCAGGTACAAGCAGGACTGTGCCGTGAATTCACATTCTGATGAGATTAAAATCAGGGCTACAGTTCAGATCATAGACTCTGTTTGCACACGCTGCTACAGCAACAGCTTTTTTGTTAAATCTCTGGACAAACTTTACATCAGTGCATCACCTGATCTAGCCCATCCTGCGAAGGACATTTCAAGCAGTTTCAGAGGAGGACTACAGACTTGGACTATTCCTGCCTTTAGGAAGGTGCAACTCTGAGATGAATGAGTAAAGTGAAGCTGACACACTGAGAGAGAGAAGGATAAAACCACCCGGGATGTGCCCAGGATTCTGGAAATAAAGGAGAAAGATAGGGAAGATGGAGCACAGTAGCATTGGCCCAGCAAGGTGAAGGTCCAGTTTCATTATCATGTGATGTAGTTAGGCCAGGAATGGATGGAGCCACAAGTGGAAGTTAATGCTGCTTTGGCATATTATGTGTTGTCAGGAGAAAAGTGCTGACAGTAGTTCTACCTCTGTGTGTGGAACCTACCATTTTCATCCTTTTGACTTTGATTTTTATCCCATCCCTCTGCCCTCAGAAGATAGGTTTCAGCTGTTGTTGCATCTGTCTCTTACTGCCCATGGGATATGAACATTAATCTCTTGAATCATGATCAGATCTTAATTTGTCTACTCCCTTTAACTCCTTCTGCCCTTCACATCCTGTCTGCTCACTGTTCAGCATGACAACTACCCTATCTACACTGCAGTCCTAATCTGTACCTTGGCATTCCTGTGGATGCAAGACAGACTTCAAACAGGTGAAAAAAAGCCAACTCATTTCTGTCAGATAGTTTGCTTTACTCCTTTTACAACAGAGAAATGCATATGTTAAAGTCAGCCTGATGTGTGACTATATATATATATATATACATATATATATATATATACACACACACATATACATAAATTGAAGTTATATAACACTTAACATTTAAGGGGTTTTTCTTTTAGACTATCATAGCAGCGTTCTGGGAACTTTTGGTCTACCTGCCTCATT
>VXBC01010160.1:622923-643499 GCA_013399945.1 Ploceus nigricollis
ATATATATATATATACATATATATATATATATACACACACACATATACACATATATGATATATACAGACAGTTGTAAGTTGCATGGGTATGCATACATATAGCTTACAACTTTCTGTAACTTAGAAGTATAACCATGTAATTGCAGGGTCTGTTCCTAAGTTTTGTATTGCACATAGTTGGAAAGAAAGAATCCTTGGTTGAACTACTCTGTGTTAAGGTCACCATTCTGCTTATGTTTAACCAAACTGTGTTTTCAGTTTGAAAAATTATACAGGAGAATTGAAAAAGTGGGTGATCTTTTCATATTGCACATTTGCACATTGTGGGCAGCCATTCTCTACCAGTGTTTCCTCTGCTTCTTTGTCAGACCATAATACCAGAGGTCCAAGCCTTAAAGCATAACTTCTAGATGCCTGAATAAACATCCTTGGTGAAGAATATCAAGCAAATTAATATCTCCCAATGCTCTCATAATCTGAAATAGATACAGGAGTCATACTAAACTATTCTGTTGTCTCAATTTACCACTTCTCACGCATTGCCAAAATGCTCAGGCATATTAAAACCCAATCAATAAAAACCACTGACTATTAATATGTTAAAACTAAGAAGTTAGTAGTTGCAGAGTGAAGCATTTTGTTTAGGGAAAAAATGCCCAAATACAAAAAAAGATGTGAGATAAGAGATACAGTTTACTGTTGACATGATGCAGAAATTTGAGTTTTCTGTCAAAAAGGGAAAATTTATGTACCCTCATCGGTCAGAAAAATAATGTATCGTTTCTTTGCTTTACTGGTCTACATGAAAAATAACACTGCAGCTGTCCAGTCAGAAGGCCCAGGATGCTCAGACCCAAGGTTCAAGACCAGAATAGCAGAAGGAAATATTTAGTGATGGAGATTAGATTTAAGGATTTTGGTAGATGAGTGGGCTGTTTCTATGGGGACGCTGACGGTTGTAAAAGAAAATGTGTCAGAGAGGGAGGAATGGCTGGTAGCCAACTAGAATAAACCATCACCTGCATTAGGCTAGGTTCCAGTTCTGCTTTATCTTTCATCTTCTGCTGTCATAGGTCTAGGGAAAATGCTACTTCTTGGTGTATATACCCTGTCCCAGTGCAATAAAGATATGACATGTATGCTGACAGAGAGTACTTCTTTCATAGATGACATGACACTGTACCTCTTCTTCACATCACTTCTCTGTGACACTGTTGGGTTCCTACAGTTCAAGGTTTCACTTTTTGCAATAGCAGCTTTGCAAGTTTTGCTCCATGATGCCTTGCCTGATGCTTGAAGCAATCATAATGCCCATATGCTCAGTCCTATCAAGGAAATAAATCAAAGACTCAGTGGAAGCGTTTGTCTCATGGCTAAATATGAATCTATGAAAGATATCATTGGCTTGAAGGAACTCTGTTATTCAATCTCTATATACTTCTGTTTTGATTAGCAAGAAAGTGGAAAGGTGCTAATTACAAACATAAATATATGCTTCAATAAATTTCCCCAGTGTAGGAATTTCAGTACAGAGGAAAGCTGCAAACAGGGGAACCAGGGTTAAAGACTGAAAAAAGCCTATGATCCTTCTAGCAACTGAATATCTGGCCCCAAATCATCCAACCTCTACCTCAAGCCAAGCAAAGTGAATATGATTTGATGCAGTTCAGAGTGAAATTCAACTTGTCTACGCTTGGGATCCAGACGAGGGATGCAAACAATGTACTGTATTACTTAATAGTCAAACATTTTCTTTCACCAGTATGACTAAAGTAGGGATAAAAAGGGGAATTTCTCTACAATACACTGCAAATTTTTCAAAAGCTGGTCTCAGAATGGTACAGCAGACAAAAAGGAAATAACTTCCCTTAGGTTTTTACTGGAACAGTGAATATTACACTCCTTGAAGGATGGTTTGGATTAGCCTTCACAGTGTCACCACTCTCACCTGATTCCCAGAGTCAAGTATGTGATCCTCTGACTCAAAATAAAAATGCAATACAATGAACCTAAAGAAGAAAACACAACTGGGGTAAAATGCTAGCAGTGAAGAAGAGCATCACCATGTTTTCCTTATACAGCTAATTACAGCTTTATGCCACTGGAAATATCTGCCACTTCCTGAGGTGAAGAAGATACTAGTTTCTGCTGACACTTTCATGGCTTGAGTGTATTGCTTACACTTAGCTGCTTTTAATAACCTGATACTTTGCTATGTCAAAACTTCTTTCATCTATGGATGAAGAAAGGGACAGAAGGAAGAATTTCTTCAGCTGTAGCCAAAGATCCTAAGCTCTTTGCTTTCATCTGCAGCCACAGTTAATTGTAAAACTTCCTATAGTGTTCTATCCCCAGGGTACAATTAGCACAAGTTTCATCTTTTCTTGTTTTGTACCCACACAGCTCTTCCTGCTCACTGTTACTCTTAATTATGTGTTCCTTTTTTTCCTAATATTTTGTCATATCAGTAGTTTGAGATATTGTCACTCCTTGGGCTTCTCACAGTAAAGGAACTACCTCTTAAAATAGTTTTTGTTGACCCACTAAAATCCTGCTATTCATGTTGGTTCACTGAGTCCTTAACTGCCAGACAGCTGCCTAAATTGTAAAGGTCTTTTTAAACTAAGAGTTGAACTTCCAGCTGTTCATACCAATAACTCTCATTAAATCTAGGATCAAAACTTGATGTGGTAGCCTTGACATTTTTACCTTAAAAACTCAGGTAATTATTTAAAGTCTTATTTTAAAAAAGTATTATTATTACATGTTGCTATAAACTACTAATTATTGCTGACAACAATAATAATAGTAACAACAAGAGGGTATTGGAATGTTTCTCCTGGGCCAGGTGATGTTTTCTGACATACCCTGCTTGAGTACCAGAAAGTTTAACTAAATACCTTAGAATCTGATCTACTGTTTCCTGTATCTTAACTTACCAAATGTAACACAAAGCTCTTTCCAGCCCTTTTCAGTTAGGTATGAAGCTAGTATGAAATCCAAACTACTTCTAGAAGAAATTAATATATTAAGGTGGAATTTTTTTGTATTTTGACTGATGTTGACTTAACCTAATCTATTGGCCAAAACTAACAGTGTGCTTAGAGTCAGTTAATAAGAACGGATTAAAAAATTTACACTCACAATTTGTGCAGCTTCTGTTCTGCATTCCAAACAAAGGCTTAAGTTTTCATTGACAAACTGTTTACTTATTTATGTTATGTCAGTACTAGTGACTGCAGGCAAAACTAGGTCTTCAGATACAGACATAAAAATCTCAGGGAAATGAATGAGAGTGTCACCTATTGTTTTCTGCAAAAATAAAAATATTTTGCCCATACAAAAAGCTGGTGAAGCATTGCATTAGACATATAAATTGATATGTATTGGCAACAAACATCAAGATTGCATACTGAGCTATCAGTTTGCACAGTACTGATTCAACTGTGTGATAGAGCATATCACAGTGACTTCTTCAGTAGGAACTTTCCTCATGAGAAATATAATACATTTTTCAGTATGCAGTTTTAGCATGCCTGTGCTTATCTGTGGTATTTCTAAATTTTCATACCCAAATATTTCTGTTGCTTTTCTCCTGCTTTAGTAAGTTTGCTCTCATGGCCTCTCTTTTTCAGAACTTGAAAGCCAAGTTTCATTTTAAAGAAGTGGAGGGTATGGATTTTATCTAACACCAAAAATAGGGGGCAGGCCAAATAGCTGGAATTCGTCAGGGGGTTGGGCAAAATCCATCCCACCCTGAAAATATTACTATGTAGAAAAATTAGGATTTCTTTGGTCCTGAGAAGTGCTGTCCATGCCATCTGCTCAATGGGGCAATGTGGCTGCTGGAGAGAAATGCTGCTAGCATTGATCTTTGAATCAGCAGTGAAGACTTGACTTGTTACTCAAAGCTTGAGCTGAATATGCTTATGGGCGGAATAACTTCTCAACAATTTTCAAGCTATGAACCAAACTGCTGAATCATTTAAGTCAGGTTCCTGTAAATCAGTGGATGATTCAACACATTCACTTATGTGGTATAGCTGAAATTACATAAATAATATGCTTTATATTTTTTCTTTTCATCTTCCAAAATTGTTGATTCTAAACAGGAATAGCCTCCTTAGAGGTGCTGATCTAAAGCACTAACTTATTGTTGTAGTCACAGTATTAATGACATTTTTTTATGTAGTTCAAAAGACAGTGGGACTAGGTTCTGCTGCTATCCTTTCAGTAGCAAGTAACTGCACAGAGGAAAAAAAATTCTGTTGATGCCTTCAGTTTAACATGGTCCACTCACTAGAAATATTTCCTTAGAGATAATGGCATGGTGTTACTGCACAGAACAACTAGCAAAAGGAACAGTTTATCAAGGGGTGCGGTGAGATCTCTGCCACTGAAAGTTTTAAGTTCAAAATCTACTGTCATAAAAATAGATTAAAGAGAGAGAAGTCCTTTGATTTGATTAACAATGATCAGCCAAGGCATGTGTGATTCATGTAATCTATAAACAGTTAGAAGATGCTGTTTTTTTTGGATCATTTTCTTGATGAAATATGGATAAACACACTGCAATATTACAGCTTTAATCCCTGAATTGGCATTCAACAATTACAAACAACAGAAGAAGCCAATTGTGTACTCTCCAGTATTTACAAGGAATATAAATAGACATCATACAATCAAATATTTCAGAAAAAATCAGTACTCATTAGGAGTCAAAGCATAGGTTTATGTCTTCTGAGTGCTATGGTGAATCATGTCTGCTGGTGGTGATGGTGATGGCTAAATGGGGAACCAGAAAGATAAATCAATGAATAAAAATCATTTTAAGTGGTAACATTTTCTTTTATTTCTCTCTTTAGAACTTCACAAGTTATGGTAATGACAGCAGCGTCAGTGTGTCTCCATTTGTAGTGCTGGATGACTTGGCAAAATACAGCCATTATACTTTGTGGTTAACTGCAAGCACAGCATTTGGAGATGGAAACAAAACCAGTGAAAAAATAGATGTGTATACAGATCAGGATAGTAAGTTAATAACTTTTTTAGTGCCCATTGTATATCAGTGCTTTTATTAAATATTTATTAAATATTCTCTAACTTAAAAATTATTTTACTGTTATGATAGCAAAGTTAAAAAAAGACCATTAAATGTGGTTTTCAATGCTGCAATATTTATCTTTGCAAGGAAGGCATTTTGATCTGAGTCTTTGAAATACTAAGAACATAGAGCACAAGCCTCTGTGCATACAAGCAGTAAAATTATTGTCTTAAGGCTTTCATTAAGGCTCTTTTCCTAAGCAAATTTAACAGAAATGATTATTCATATATATCTTCAACTATTTTGCTTTTGATATTGAAACACAAATTATTTTTAAAAGTTGTAAAAAATATTACAACTGACACTTTCAGACTATATTTTGAACAGTTATTTCTGTTTGGGGTTTGGATGTTTTATTACTGTAATCCATGCATTTAATTTTTTGCTTATTATCTCTCATAGTCCCAGAAGGTTTTGTTGAAAATCTGATCTATCAAAACATTTCCTCATCTTCTGTAAATGTAAGCTGGCTTCCACCATCCCAGCCAAATGGCTTAGTCTTCTTTCATGTTTCTCTAAGTTTAATGCAACTGGGAACCAGTAAGATATTATCTTTCCTTACTTACAACACAAGCATAATTTTTGATGATCTGGAGAAATACACTGATTACATTCTGAAAATCACACCAGCCACTGATAAAGGATCTTCTGAACGGCATGCTCTAAGTCTTCATATAAGAACTGATGAAGATGGTAAGATTAAGATATTTTATTAAGTCCTAAGGAAATGTATAAAAAAACACCAAATAACTTTCTAAAAGGAAAAAAAATTGTTTCTTTTTCTTGTTTCACCTAAAGTGTTTTTGTAATACAGTGGCACAAACAACTGCTGCACATTTCTATTTTAAGACTGTGAAATAGAATTTTTCATTGTAACTCATATTTTTCTGAGATTATCCTTGTTTTACTCTTTCTTATTTCTTCATATAGTCCCAGAATCAGCGCCTGTAATGAAAACATTTTCAAATCTCTCAGCTACCTCAGTTATGCTTTCATGGGATCCTCCTGTTAAGCCAAATGGTATTATAATACATTATGATTTAAATCTATTTGGGCCAGAAAGGAATAACTCATTCTCTATCACCAATAATTTTATCATTTTGGAAGACCTTCTGCCATTCACATTGTACAGCATTTATGCAGCTGCCAGAACAATAAAAGGACGTGGTCCATCTGCTATGCTTCAGTTCTACACAGATGAGTCAGGTGAGCAAATTCAACTGTAAACAACTTCAAAATATGAGCCTTATGTTACAGCATCCATCTTAGATCTGAGCATCAGACCTGTTGATATGAAGGATTAATTTTCCATTGTTCTGTGAGTGAAGAGCTTTCGGACGAAGGAAGCACTTCAAGGCAAGTGTTTCCTGAGTGCTCCTCCTCCTGCCACAGTGCATAAGAGGAGGTCACACTCTGCATAGGATTACAAAAATAACTCCGTGAAGAAATATCTTTTGTCTTTGGAATGTTTTATGGTTTGCAACATGTCAGGGATTTTGAAGCAAACAGCAGTACCTTTCTCTTCATCCCCCCGTGTAATTGAAAAATTATAAAACGTGGAAATATTTCTGACAGTTTCACACAGTTCTCCTTTACATGGACCTCCTCTCCCCTGCATGGTAAATAACACGTCTTTTAAATATATGATGAGTTGTGCTCCATATATGGTGTAGGAAGCAAAGTATATTGCATTCCAGTAATATACATAATATGACTTCTGTTAAATGTCTTAGTTCTGACAGTAGGGATGTTTAAGTGATTAATGGATTTGTTAGATCTCTAAGAAGATCCCTTGCTGACTAAACATGCATTCTGGATTAATGGAATTTGTTTCATGTCAAAGAAGAAGAAAAAAGACTGAAATAGCAATGAAGTACTGTTAGCTTGAGTTCAGATACAAATGTTAACAAAAGTACCTATGTTCTCCTGCATGTATTGTTTTGCCTGGAGTATTTGTGATTTGGTACTCAATAGCATTTCTCTTTTGCAGTGCCATTAGCTCCACCCCAGAATTTGACCATTATCAACTACACCGCAGATTCTGTGTGGCTAAAATGGGATCCAAGTCCCCAGTCAAATGGTGTTATTATGAGATATAATTTTAAGATTTATCAAAACAACACTGAAAAACTATTTTTTTTGGTACGTTTATAATTAAGAGTGTATAATATTTTAAAGTATTTTTTCATGCTTTAGGAAAAAAAAGATATGGCAAATATTTTAAATGTCTGTTATGCTCCTAGAATTACGAAGAGCCTATAAATTCCTATTTGCTAAGACAGTTTATTTTCCTTCCCACCATACTTGTAATTCAATTTTTCAAATTAAACAGGAAAAATTGTTCAATTTTAATGTGCTTTGAGCTTCTAATGTTTCATTAACGGTGAGATTTATTAATCTTACTTGGTATTTTAGTGTAAGCTTAATGTTAGAAAATGACAGTAAGTAAATTGCTTTGTGGCTACCTTTGTTTAACTATTAAGTACCTATGGACTTTCAAGATTCAAAAAATCTTACTATCTCAAAAAATAGTAAAAACTGTTCAGAGGTCTTCATTAAAAAAAAAAAAAAATCTAAGAATAAGGACTGTAGATGTTCAGGGCCAGGCTGGGTGAAGCTCTGAGTAACCCAGTCTTATGTAAGATTCCCTGCTCACAGTATGGGGGTTGGAACTGCATGGTTTTTAAAGGCACCTTCCAACCCAAACCATTCTATGAATCTGTAATTTTATGATATACAAAATTTGATCAAGGCTTAAATCTGATTGCTTGGATGGTCTCAAGGAATGCTCCATGAACAGCAAAGGCAGCAAGCTGAGGTCAGGATTGCATCTCAAGCTTAGAAACTATATAGTGAGCCCTGTTCATCCGAGATGCTTGTAAAAGCTGCAGGAAAAGACAGTGCTGCAGTGAGGCCTGCTGTTATTCCCCATTGTGCAAGGAAGTGGTGGCATCATCCCAGTTTCTTCCGTAATGCCTGAAGGCCACAAGGCACAGGTGAAAGAGGAGCAGTGGATTCTACAGCCAGCTACCTTTGGAAACACGTTCTTTGGGTATTCATAGAAACTACCAAAGATCTGTAAGGAAGCAGAAGGTGAGAGGGGTTGATGTGAAGCTGGAAGGAGTTTTCAGTATTTGACTGAAAGCTACTCAGAGTGGAAGAGGCAAAACTATGGCTGTAAATCTTCTGTTCATTTCAGTAGGTTCAAGGTGAAGGCTACAATGTTTCTAGAGATTAATTGTGTACTAATAATATTTCCTTCCTTAAGAACATTTCAGGTTCAAACCATGAGGCAAACATTGTTGGATTAGAACCATACAGCCCCTATTTTATCAGTGTCTCTGCATTTACCAAGCTTGGGAATGGCAATCAGTTCAGTAATGCTGTCCAATTCACAACGATGGAATCAGGTTAGATATGATTTTTTCTAAGCTGCAGTTCTGACAGTTTTAAATATATTTATATTTGTTTTCCTTGTATGGTTGAACAAAAGTCTTCCTCTTCTCTCCAAAGAAAACATAACCTAACACTGACTCATTGTCTCTTGCCTATGTAGCACTGATTCACATTCCTATTGTAGACTAGGTTTGAAGTCTGATTTCGGAAGTGTAGAATTAAAAATGTCCTCATCTGAAATGAGAGGCTTACATGGCTACTATAAATCTTTTAATAGCAACACAGATAAAGGGAGGAAAATTAGATAGGTATCAGTCTTTGCAGATCAAAGCAATAATTCAGATCCCTGTGAAAATAACTGAAACATTAGCAGTATCAAAAGTGGCTGGACAAAAGATTGGCAAATGAATTGGAAATTATATTAGACAAATAGAAATGTAACTTTTTTTTTTTTAAATTTATTTTAGGTAGGAAGCTAGCTACTAAAAGTAAAATATATAACATTCACTAAAGAGAGCCTGTGGGTTTGTGAAACTGGCTGCTGTCCAAAACTGTATCTCCTTTGCCAGGTCAGAGCAGCCCCCAGGCTCTGTAAGAGCTATCTGTGCCAGGGACCAAGCATGGGTTAGGGGGGTCCCAGGTTCCTCTATACTGTTAGCAAAGGGAGCAGACCCCAAAATAAAAAGATCCTACATGATGACTACAGGTCTGCTAAGATCATGCTTCCAGTGAAGATTCTTTCCAGAACCAGTAAAGAAGAGTTTCTAGGGAAAAGTTTTGATGTTTATTGTACCAAAGAGTTACAACACCGTCAGAAATCTGTACCATCACTGAGCTGGTTCAGTTTGGCTGTTGGACTCCTGCAGCTGAAGGTGGTCCTCCTCAAAAGGCATGGTCATCCATCAGTTTTTTCACTTCATCACTGACATTCCATACTTGTAGTATTTTCTTCATTTCTCTTTAACCAATTATTCATAAATAATTGCTCTATTTTCAAAGTGATTGTAGTATTCTCTACCTTCATTGATTTTTATGAGCATTTAAAAAATTTTCTTTTGCTACAACCAGCAAATAGATGGGAAACAATAAGTTGAAAGAATTGATATGAAAGCTCTGAAATCTGCCCAGTGACTTCTGTACAGAGAAATGTAATATAGTGCCTGAAAGAAATAAGGCTGACAGATAAATAAGAACACAGATAAACAAGGAACTTCTGCTGTTGATGCTCTTGCTATGTATATGGAGTAGGTATATAGAGTATGTACATTGTGTATGTTATAGTAACTGTGTTTAAAAAAACACAGGGGAAATATGAGCAAAAAACTTTTGTTGGGGAAACAAAACTGAAGCCCACAACTAGGAAGAAGCCAGATAGATGGGCTCTTCTCTCTCAAGTACTAACATCAGTCACAATCACAGCAGCTGGAAATGAACCATCTAATAAGAACAAAGTCACTGTTTTGTTCTTTCAATGTGTTTTTTTATTAATTTGTCTGACACTGCAGAGTTTGACTCTTGCTATGAGCACTGGGTCTGCTTCTCTAATTATACTGTTCTGTGATTGCAATTTTAGTTGTGTGTGCATGTTAATCTTTGGTGCCTGTGTATCCTTTAAGTGCCAGATGCTGTACAGAACATTCATTGTATTGCAACAAATTGGCAATCGATCCTAGTGCAGTGGGACCCTCCTGCTTCAGCCAATGGCATAATTACACATTACATCATAGCAATTGAAGGAAATTCTACAAATTTTTCATCTTATGGTACACTGCATACTTTTAGAAATCTGCTTTCCAACGTTACTTATCAAATTAAAATAAAAGCTGCAACGTCTGCTGGTGATGGTGAAGAACAGATATGCAATGCCAGTACACATCCAGAAAAAGGTAATAATTATTCAAGTTAATTTTTTGTTAGATTTAAATGATGACTATGAAACAAGCAGGCATGAAAAAACTGCTTCTATACAGGCAGTTAAATCATTCTGTTGTTTATATTTCTTGCTAATAGTGAATGAAGAGAAACAGGGCTTCTTCTTTCTCCTGTTTTAGAACACACCTAGTGATGAGAATAAATTGCCATTTTTAAAAGCACAGTGAGAACATCTTTTTCTATGTGAGTTTGAATAGTTATTTTATTAATTTATGATCACCTATTTTTTTTTGTCATATAATATCTGCCTTGTTTCTAGTGTATTTAGCATATTTGAGACTATACGTCTGGAAAAAATTTTGTGAGCGAAATTTTTGTTGTTTTGCTTTTACTAACTGACAGTGGTATGAATTCAATGACAATAAAGCTGTTCAGAATTCAGGAAAGTAAGAAGAATTTAGCCTCTAAAAGCAAACTTTGTCATAACTTTTCATAGGCAGGATTTTTTACAACAAGAAAGCAAATTGTGAGCTAAATCCAAAGAAAAACGTAGACAGGTTTTCTGGCATTGAAGTAAAACATTGTTACCCAATGTCTGTCTTCCTTTTTCTCTCCACACACACACTTCACCCTTCACCTAATCTTGGCAGTGCTTTCACTTGACATGTGAAATATGGAGATGATATTCTGTGCAAAATATAATTAGCTCTATGTGAATAGCTGTGTGCCTGTCTTCTAAACTGAAAGTGGAGAGGAGCTCAAATCTGAATCCAGGAAGCCAAGGCCTGTTTCAATCCCCCAGTCAAGGATGATTGTTAGTCTTGGGACTATTTTTTGGGATTGTTTTCTTCTTTGATGATAGTTAAATATAAAATAAAAAAAATATGTCAAGCAAGAAACATCCAGATAAGATTTCACTTTTCTACTAAATTACAGGAGAAATTATTGCATTTAGCTCTTTTATTTGTGTTCTCTTAAGTGACATCAATTTATGCAATGAAGCTGAGGAGGCCTCTGTTTTAGAAAACCTGGATAATTAGTAAACACAGGGGTGGGAGGGAGGAACTGTACCCTAGAGGCTTAGAAACCAAACCCAGCTTTTGTAATACTTTATTATTAAGTTTTTGAATAACTTAAAAGATAAGTTGCAGCACTCATATATACTTCAACTAAAAGAGTGAATTTTCTCAGATCTGTCAAATAATGAACACAAGAATCTGTTCCAGCAACAAGGTTTTGGCTCAGAATGACAAATGGAGGGGAACAGCTCAGCTATGCAGACTTGAGTCAGACATTGAACTTGGAGGAGATCAGACTTATCCTTACTCTTAGACTTCTTGTTGCTAGCTTCCTGAGCAGCATGCACCTCCACTGGGTCCCTCCTGTCCACAAAGCCTCCCATTATGAGCTTTGATTTCCATACTTCTTAAAATTAGGCTTGTGGATGTGCTTGTCTGAATGAATCTAGACCACGTCTGTGTTGTCAGCTGAACTACTGCTGCTTTGGTTCCAGATCAAATGGATGAGCTCCAAATGAAGACAAGCCCCTTGCTGGCATATTTTGGCTAACACTGAAAATAGCCAGGGTTATACTTTGATGACTGCCCCTTCTCATGATACGGTCTATCCCACTAAAGCCTGGCCACATCTGTTATTTGAACTATGATGTGGCACATTCATACATATTTCTGATGAAAATTTTCTGTCTAAATTGGCTTCTTTGTCAGCAGTTCCCCTACAAATGCTGCCAGTTTGTGATCCCTGATGGTCCCCTTCTGTCCAGAACCTTGGCAATTTAAGACTTATGCCTGGTTCATCTGTCCTCTTGTTTGATCAGAAACTTCTGTTCATCAGCAGGGCTCAAAATCCAATTTTGAAAAGACAAAGACATTGTTTAAGTATTAGACATGGGCATACTCTTACACAACATTTTACAGTGTTGGCTGGAAATAATGTAGTGAGCTGAGCTGCTGTGCTCGATGTTAGATGTGTGTGTTCCTGCATTTCTGGACGTTTCTCAAACACGGTCAGAACGCTCAAAGCTTTCTTTTGCACCATGGCTGCTGAACAGCAACCCTCAGAGCTAGAGCAAGACTGAACCTGGGCATGGAGTTCAGACTTGGAGATAGTTGCATAGGAGGGATGTTACCCTCTGGTAACAAAGGACAACAGTAGACTTACAGGTGCTTCACATCTTGGAGGATGGGGGAATGGCTTCTAGTAGTGTTAAAAAAGCCTGACATCTGAGAAAGTTAATTGTTGGGATTTCTGAGAAATTTGGGCTTGGATATTAATTAGTCCTTGAGGAAAGACTGAGAAAACTGTGGATTAAGCCTCGGCTTTAGGGAGCGACTGGTGGTGTCTTATGGTCCATGTTATAAGGAATTGTGCTAGCAGGGGAAAAAACCAAACTAGTCTTTACTTCGTAACATTTGTTTTATGTGTCTTATCACTGGGAGTTTTCCTAAGTGAAGGATTTATACTACAACACATGTACTTTTTGCCACAAACTCTGCGCTGACCCTTTCTTGCTTCGTTGTTGCTTAGTCATATTTACAACAAACTAGTTATTATTAGGACATTTCCTTAGCTATGTGTTTGCATGAATTGTTTTGTAGTGACTGGATACTAGGAATTGGAGATTCATGGATGGGAATGGAAACAGTTTTATAGCTGTTGTCAGCTTCTTATTTATGGTGGTCTAAGATTAGTCACAGAATATGTAGCCAGCACTGAGTCACTGACAATGCATTTATTTCTGACATAAAGTGAAATCGAATTTGGCTCAGTGTCTCACTGCATAGCATTTGACCTTTAAATTCTTGGCAAGATTGTTTGCCTTTTTTGAGGTAAATTTGTTCATATCTGGGTACAACTAAACATCAATCATGAAGCTCAAATTTATGAGGAGATTAGTAGTGTTTTTTGTCTAATCTTGCTCCACTGTCATGGTAAACCACCTCTGCCAGGCTGCAGTATGTTATAAAAGCTCTCAGCTTTGTAGTGGTAGTATTAGTTTGTGATTAAATACATTATAAGGGATATGAAAGATAATATAGTGTACATACACATGCATAAATGAGTCAGGATTTTATGACTGAATATATATCTTTGGATTATTTCCAAGATAATGCACATAATAAAATGAAATTTCATTAAGGTTGAAAGAAGTTTTAGAAGCAAGAGACAGCCATAAAATAGTAGGAAACTTCTCCAAAAGGCACACTGAAGCTGTGAATATTCAGTTAACACACGGATTTGGGACAAGTGTAACAGTCATTCAGTTTACTATAAAAATAGAACAATTAAAAAGCCACTTGGGGGTATCCAAAGCTTGAATAATAAAAAGAAAACTGCTTCTGCTTTAAATTTTTTTCATTTAGATTTTTCTTTATAGCCTTTTTTACTGTTTTCGGAGAATATCAATCATATTGACTGCAGTATTAAGACACAGAGAGTAATTTCCCCACTTCTCCCCCTTACTGCTAGTCATACCTGATATTATACCTGAACACAGTCTAGGAAGAGGTTGAGGCCCCCACTGTACTCTGGTGACAGTCCTTACCATTTGTTTTCTGCTAGACAGAGAGGCATTCATGATGACTTACATTTAAAAGAAATATGGATAGAAACTTGCCCAAGAAGCATTTTTTCATTTAACCTGGGCTTCATTTTCCAGGCCATTAACTCGTAGCTATATACAGAAGTGTATAGCTTGTGAATAAAAAAGAGTAGTGCCTGAAGGAATTGGTGATGGGAAAGTTTCTCAGGTCTTTTGGTGTGGCGGTGGCAAAACAGCTTCATCTTTTGTTACATGTGCACAAAATGTCTTTCTGCACAAGGAACACTCTAAAGGTTCTGGATTTGTATCTCCAGTATGGAGGTTCCCACTGGAAAATGTGGGCTTTTTTTAATCAAGACCTTTGAGAAACACAAAGCATAGCAGGAGTTTAAAGCCATCTTCACATACAAGGAAATGCTGTTTCCTTCACCATAAATCCTTTTGTCAGGATCTGGCAGTTCATGACAGCTCTGAGCTGGAGTTACATGATTTTCCTCATTAAGTAGTGAAGAAAATGACAGATGACCGTGATGCACTAGAAGAATATTTAAACCCTTGCCCCCAGGTGGTTCTTAGGGCTGCAAGTAAGATGTGCAGTGCAGATGGTTTGCCCTGGTTATCCTGGGGAATCAGCCTGCTGAAGAGCCACTGCATTGGAAATGTCAAAGCTTCTCCTGTCACTAATGCAGAAAAGGACTGTGTGTTTCACATGTTCAATCCCTGCTGCAAGTTCAAATTTTGAAATTGTATTTGAGAAAAATAATCCAAAAATTGCAGAGTGAAGTAGGAATAAGAATCTTTGAAACACTTCTTTCCAAGATGACTAATTTTTTTCCCAGATGTAATTTTCTTTATGTAATATGGACTTCTTTACATCTTATGATTAGTTGTTTGGTCCAAATTTAAGTTAATGGCTTTGAGGCTGATGGGAAATCTTCACTAGAAAAATGCAGTATCACTTGGTTGCTGCCAATGAAATTGTACTGGTGTTATTTTTATAAGAATGTTGATGAAAGTAGATGATTTATACACCATAGGATAAAGGAATTTTTGTCTTTTTTGTAGGGACTAGGTCAACTCTGCATTAATATGTATATTAATACATAGATATAATATGTATATTAATGCAATAATATTAATATTAATATTAATGATGGTGACATATATGTACAAAGCTGACATGGATAGCATCTACAGGTGAAATACAAATGTTTACTGAGTAGCAGACAGTGTTTTAGTTTAATGGAAAGCTGAACATTAAGGCTTGAGTACAGGCAGGTTTTCACTACTCTTTTTAGCTTAAAGAAGTGTATTTCTCTCTAGATTTGCATTATTTGATTTTTTAGTTCTTAGATTCCACAGTTGGACACTGAGTTGTGTAGTGTGCTAAGGATTGAGAAACATGGTCCATAGAGGCTTGTGTAAGACATGCTTTCAACTGTGCAATTTCCTTTAAAGCATGTCTGATAATGTCAGTCCAAAGTCATGGGAAAAAAGTCTACAGTTTTTTACATTTTTATGTTAGCAAAATAATTTGGGTCCTATTCATGATGTACTTATTCATACTGAGCAGGACTTTATATCATTATGAGTCCTCCTGAAGTAAGCATTCTATACTCGATTAGTATTTAGTATGATCAGGGTTATCAGCTTAACCCATGGAACTCATTTGTGTAACTAAGATTTCAAACTACAATAGAGATGATCAATACAGAGTATTTATTTTCTTTTCAGTTATGTCTATTTTCTGAAGATCTTTCTCGGTGTGTGCCCACCGCTGTCGGTTCTACTTTGTTCTTCACTTTCCTCCTATTGATGCTCTTAATACCGCCCAACAGACTTCTAGGCTGCCGCAGTCCTTTTAATCCAAACTCCAGCTACAAGCAGCTGCTCTGTAGGCAGGCTTTTTTTTATTAACTTTGTTAGGAACTATGCCATATCATATTACTGTCTTCTGTTCACAGCCCTTGCAGCTGTAGTTGTTGCTTTCCACTAAAGTCTCCACAGAAAGCCATAACCTCTCTTTTCTCAGTAGATTTGTGTATATGTCCTTTGCTGCCCTTAGGTTATCTTTGCATTGTGAGTAAGGTTTTTTCTACCAAGTGTTTTTTGTTAGTTTAAACCAGCTCTACTGGCCAATTTCAACTTGATAAGAGTCTTTGCATTGTGCTCGTGCTTTTTCTACCAAGAATTTCCTTTTATTTATGTTATCAAATAAAAACTTAATCTCAGTTCAGTCCACCGGCTTTGGAAGGGCTGATTAGCATTGTAGCCAGACAAGCATACGGCCAAGATCTGCCAAACTAACTTCTATTTAGGTGTTTAACTTTCTGTCAACTTCAGTGAGAGCTCAGGCGTGTAAATAGGTTTTAGGAGCTTAAAATCCCATGTGGATCTGATTTCAGTTACTTTTCATTGAAATTTAGGCATCATATGAACAATGGTAGATGAATCTGAAAATACCTCGTTCCTCTTCCATTCCAGAAACGGAATTCACCAGCATTTCATTGTTAGCCTCTCTGCCAGCTCCCCGTCTGGCTTTCAAAAGCTGAATTAGAAGCTATTAAATGGAAAATTAGGTGGAGGACATTGCACCGAATGTTTCAGACTTAGAAAAACTCCCTACTCCCAGAGACAGTTGAATTATAGCAAACATAATACAATAGGGAAAGACTGTGAGATGCATCATGAGACTTAAGGGATCCTGTGTATGATTCTTGGGAAATTTAAACTTGGGATTAGGTTGAGAATTTCCACTAGCTAATCAGACCACAGTCCTCAGCAATTAGTGTCTTACAATACCACAATCACAACCTTTTTTGTGCCTTTTCTTTCAGTGCACCTTTCTGGAAATTTGGATTAATAATACAATTCCCATTAGGTACATAGCAAATTGTCAGTGTATAAGAATCTATAGTAAGTCTTTATACAGTTCCAATGTAACCTGAAATAATAATTGAAAAATATGCAATTTCTGGCTTCCATAATTTTTAGTGTGAACACTGATACTTCATCATAGTTAAGTCATGTTTAGAAAATTTAGACAAGATGCATGATTACTCTAGGAAGCATGGAATGGTTTGTTCAAATCAGTACCATCTGTGGAGAGAAAAAGTTGGGGGAATTTTAGTCATTCTTGAGGAATGGAAATCTGATTTTCCATGCTAGAGTAATCGTAATCCTCTTTGTATCTGTAACCCAATACCATAGCTGTCTTGAAATTGTCTCTGAACACAATCACCAAGTTCAAGAGACACTGCCACTGGGTGTCACTGCTCTTCACTGTGGCCCTAGGACCAAACCTCTTTGATCTGCTCCAGTTTCAGGTCACATCTTTTCATTTGTTCTAATGAGTTGATTACATTTATATTTGATTTGCCTGTGTAAGGAAGTAGACAAAATTAGCTTGATTTTAAACTGACAAACATTTAAGGCTCTAATTCCATTTTAAAGGTCTGTCTAGGGAATGACAGAGAAAATTTTACTGTGAATTCTGCTGACTGACCCTTGATTTTTAGGTTCAAAATATTTAGTTTATATGGGTTTTTATAAACTGAAAAAAGACAGCATGAAATAGTTATCAAAGCTTTTGTGTGAAAGAAGAAATGCTTGATTGTCTGCTATCAAGATACCTGCAAGTTTATCTTTTAAAATGGTGGTTTTCATGTAGTGTTACTTACTGGGATAATCCCAGGTGTTACCTTCAACCTTGTGAAGATAATGTGTATGGGCATCCTCAGCAGTCAGTGGGAAAAAGGAAAGATAGAAAGAGAAACATCATTTCTCCACCCTCCATTCTTCCCCCACTTTCAGTGAGTTTGTCTCTTTTCCAAATAAAAGGAAAGCTCATAGAGGCTGGATTTATTAGAATTTCGATAGTCTGCCAGAGAGCCCACAAATCAGAGCCACCATAATTTTGCCTGATGTAATTTCTAGCTCTATGAAAGCCAAGCGTCTTTTCCTTCTTTACTGCAAAATTGCTATCACTCAGTTATTTTTGATGTCATCATGCATGTTGAAAATAAGGGAATCAGGTACTCTCATTAAGAAGAAAAGGCCACCATGGTGTCTAGACAATGAGCATTGCTCTTCCTGTGTCTGTGACCAGCCTCTTTAACCTGCCTTGTTTTAGGTGCAGAGACTGCAGTTGTGCAGGCCAGGGCTTAACCAGCTGCACATTTGAGCAAGTGAAGGTATATATTTCCACCTTCCTACTAACGCCCAGCAACTAAGCAGTTACTACCTGCTTTGTGGCAAACCCTAGTATCTGTATTGGAATATAGCCGAATAGTCTTCTAATCTATCCCACATTTTATCATTATTGTATTTCAGTGAGTAAGAATTCATGTTTTTGCAGTATCTTAACAGATATTAACAGCTTACATTACAACAGAGTAGAAGATTTATGGAGGAAAAATACAGGTATTTTCTACTAACCATGTAGCATTTCTCTGCCTTTATTGTCCGTAAAGTAGTAGTCGAACTAGGACATTTCTTGTAATTTACATAATTAGCTAATACAGTTTATAGAGCTTTTATGACAATATTGCAGTTATTTATTTTTTTGAAAGTGATCAAACAAAGTATTACATCTCCAAATCTGAGCAAGCAAGAATGGTACTGCATGTTTTGATGTTTTTTACTACTTTCTGTACTTATCTTCATGCTAATAACAACAGAGAAAAACAACTTTAATTTTGATATCATGGAGCATAATGATGGAAGTCGTCTTTAGCAAAGATTCTTTTAATATAGTTTGCTCTTGTTCTGTGTCTGGTTAGTGTGTAGCAAGATGGGAGACTATGGGGCTGTTGCATGTTGTGGTGTTGGTTACTTGTGTGTGAGAGCTCAGTGGAAGAACAGGGGAAGGCCCGTGGTTCTCTGCCTACTCCCTCTCCTGCAGACTCCATCTGCTTTGGGTTCATTTGAAGGGATTTTTATTTTTCAACCTTTTCATCAACACAGCTTTGTCTGATTCAGAATTTACATTTCTTGTTAAACATCTGTATTTAGTGGAGAAGTTTTAGCTTATTATATTGTGATGATTTTAATAAAAAAATTGTTGCAGACAAAAGCAAAGATCAGATATTCCCATGAGGCTGATAGAAAATGAAAAGGAGTGTTTTCTCTTTCTTCCCCAGTAACGTTGGTCTGGGATCCTTTTCCTCTTTATGTAAGCCTTGGGACTTCTTCAGTTTCAGTTTGAGGATGTATCATATGTTTTTCTTTTACCAGTGATACCTCTTACCCCAAAGACTCTAAAGCACTCTTTAAAGCTATGTGCACACAATGATTTCTGAGCTGATTTTTCTGCACAGTTTTTTGCCACAGAGAGTATTAGTATTATCTTACAGAGTCTTAGAGATAATATTAGCTTTCTCTATGACTATGTGATATAGCACAAAACCATATGTTGCAACTAGTCTGTGAAATTTGGGAGTACACTGCTGACTCAATATAGACAGGGTAAATGTGTGTACATGTATGTACATATATGCATTGCTTCTGTCTCATGGACGTGAATATAACCTGCATATAAATAAATGGAATCAAAGTTTGTGGGAAGTTTATTTTTTATCTTTTATTCTGCTCTTTCTCTTAATGTTCTTGTAAAGCACTTCTATAACACCAGACGAACATATTGCGCGTATTGACACTTTTCATTCCAAAGGTGAAACAGAAGACTTACAAAACTTACCTTGATGTGTTGTGTGAGGATTTCATATATTAGCAAGAGAGAGGGAGACACATGAGTATTTCTAAATGAGAGGTGAAGAACCCCAGTTAGAACCCAGAGTAAAAGATGCTATGGGTAACATAGAAAAATAACTATGTGTAATGTTCCCTCCATTAGTTGAGACATAGCCCCAAAAGTAACAGTAGAAATGTCACACCTCTCAAAGCTGGTCCTACATCCCATGCCTGAAAGAATTTTTCTCTATTTCAAAAGCTATAGTAAATGTATGCCACCTAAATACGTACAGTGTGATTTATGCTATTGGAAATGTTGCTTATTAAACATATGAAGTTGAATCTTGGTCTTTAGATATGCTTATTAAAATATGTTTTCAACAGTGGATAAAAGTAATATAGTTGCAATCACTTTTCTTCAAATTAAGGTATCTTACAAGTGTTTTAATCTGTAGTTCCTAGTGCTCCCAGGGATATTGTTTTTTCCAATGTGCAATCAACAAGTGTGACCTTGCATTGGAGATCACCAAAATCTATCCTTGGCTACTTTCAAAACTACAAGATTACCACACAGCTACAATCCATCCACTGCAGTGACTGGGAATCTATGGAATGTATTGAATATGAGATGCATCAGTATTTATATGAAAATGTCATGGATGAATGGATAGAAGACACAGTGTATGGACTGAAAAAATACAGATGGTACAGATTTGCTGTTGCTGCCAGTACGAATGTTGGTTATGGCAGTTCTTCACCTTGGATTTCAACTCAAACCCTTCCTGGCTGTAAGTAAGGATGTCTGCGGTGTCTCATAATGCTATAACAATGTGATGTTCATCTAATGTTCATCTAAATAACAAGAACTCTTGTAAAAAGTTATTTCTTCATGGACCTACAATACTGGTGAAGTCAATAAGGATTTATAGCAACTCTAGATCTGATTGATAT
>VXBC01010160.1:643523-693665 GCA_013399945.1 Ploceus nigricollis
ATATAAATCGTGTGGTAGGTATACATACCTAACACTGATTGACATGTCAATGTATTTTGTGAACTCTTTTATATTTACTGCTTACCCAACAGCATTTCAATTCTCAGCTGTACTACACGTGTAGACTTGGTAAATCCGAATTTTTGCTAGTGTGAGTTGATATGCCATTTTTCAATACAATTTCACCTGTGGGGTGTGCCAATGAAAAAAGTACTTTTTTAATTCTTTGACTCAAAGTCTGTTCATTAAGTTGTAAAATTTTCCTGAAATTCCGTTGTGTGTTTTTGGCAAAGGAATTTAAGCAGTAGTTTCAGAGCAATTAAGATTTCTTTCCAAAACCATATCCACCCACAGAGTTTACTAATCAGAGTAGCCATGTAACATGTACAGGATTGCCATGACCCATATTAGAACTCTCATGCCTCAGCTGAGGATTTAAGTTTCCAAGTAAGAGAAGTGGTAGTTGTCATAAATAAGTCAGCACTAAATATTTGAGAGGAGGGGACATGAAACATAAATTATGTAGGCAGTTGTCATGGGAATATATGACCTTCCCTACCAGTTTGCAGCCATCCTAGGACAGAGAATATCTGAGATCTGGCCTCTGTAGAACGACTGAGAATCACCACGGGTTGCCTGACTTAATCACAGCTCTTTCAATCGTTTCCCCTTTCAAAGTAAGAGTAATAATAGAGCCACCAGGTACTTAAAGAGCTGTGTATCAAGGACTACTCAGTGGTCCAGATGTTTACCTTGTCCCACTCATGTTTTTATAATCATGTGATGTGAACACAGGAGGCTTTGGACACTGTAATAGTAAACATCATATAACAGCCTGATTTTTTATAAAACTCAGAAGTAGTCCTTTGGATTGAGAAGTTCCCAACTCAGATGCAGAGTCATTTTCATGTGCACTTACTTTCTTTGTCCAATGACTCATTGGGAACCTCTGCCTGTAAATCAATACAACATTTTAAATTGAAGAGAAGAAAAAAAGCCAACAAACCCAGATGGAGCAGAAAATAGATAACAGAAGTTCTGCACAACTTGAGCAACTCTTGAGCCAACAGCTCTGGGGAGATTTCTTACTATTAAATTGATAGAACTCAGCTGCTGATGTATGCAAATACTTTTCAAAAAATTGTTGCTGAGTTTAAAAAAGTTAGGGATTTAAACTGGAAGGAGAAGCAGATAACGAAAACACATATAATTGCATAAAATTAGGATACTTTTTATTATTTCCTCTTCAGACAGTGATGATTTGGTTTGAGAGCTAGTTTCCTATCCAGTCCCACTGAGAATATGATAGTTAAAAGTATAAACATCTTAATAGACTGCATGAGCCCTTTCCATGTCAATTCAGTATCATTCTCAGCAGTAGGTCCTCTGTGTGTTCTATTAGATAGTTTAAAAGTGGTGGGGTCGAAGGTATAAAAATGTTCCACCAGTTCTTCCAGCCCAAGGGTCTGGGGCTGCTGACCTGTATCTGTGGTGATGGAAGCAGGCAGCAATGAATTTCCTGTGAGTTAAACTGGTGACACATCAGGAGATAAGCTGCCTATAAAAGACACTGCTGTGGAGTCAAGGAAGCATGGTCATTATTCCAAATGTCATGTCTAGGCACTGGTCTTTTTCCTGGGGTAATGGCAATCAGCTGAGGAGGAAAAAAAGAGGAAGGTGACATGACACATCTGGCAGCTCTGTTGTGCTTCAGCAGTGCTGGGAGCCTCTGTGAGCAGTGGCTGACCTTAAGTAAGGGCAGGTTTCTAGGTACCTCATACTTTTCAAAGCCTAGTTTTTAGAATTACTGTTAAAAATCCCCTCAGTTCTGCTCTTTCTTTTGTAAAGGATATGGTCTCTATCAGGAAAGAGAAATTCAGAATGCACCAAGCAGATTCGGCACTCTGGGCAGCCTTGTAAATGTATGCAGAAAACAGGTGTTGATCTCCCTCTCTTTTCCCTCATGAGCAGGGCCAAGCATCCTCTGGATTAGCCTGCTGATACACAGCCAATATACATGGTCTGTTAGGGCTTAAGAGTGCTTAGCTGCTATGTAAAATACCCTGAGTACTTAGCCCATAAAATCAATGGGAGTTGTGTTTGCACATTTGAGGGCAGAAGTTAGGCACTGTTTCACTTGATTTTCAAGAAGTTCCTCTGTAAGACATTGCTTCTACCAAAGGTAAAGTTACCTTTGTTGTGAAATAATAGTTAAAGGATTTTTCCTTCATAATTCATTGGGTTCTCAGAAATTTGTGTTGCTCTCAAGCCTAAAGAAAATATTCAAGTATTATATTCAGGAGGTTATTTATTATCATATTCAGGAGGAGCATATAAGGTGAGAACAGACTCATTTCCCAGAATATAAAGAGAAAAAACCTCAAGAGCAGCAAAACTTACATAAAAGAAATTCTAAATATTTTTAATGAGTTTTGAGGATTGGATTGTTGTGCTAAAGCAGAAATACCTAGTAATTCGGACTATCCAGTGAATAAGGTGAGGATCTTAGCTGTTTATTTCAGTTGTTCATTATAAAGACAAATGTAAGGCTATAGGAATTATTTTCAAGATTCTTTAACTCATTTGCAAGTTTCAAACAAAAAATAATGGCAGTGTTCTGTACTGAGAGTGGTTATAGAGTTACTCTGTGAAAATATTATGGATTGTTAGTACAGCCCAGTTCTCACATCACACAGATAAACTATTCAGCCTTCTGTCTTGCAGATTATCCTCACAGGAATTGTCTTACTGTCTCATAAAGCAGTGTGATGGCACCATTATTACTTAACTGATTGATTGCCCAAGAGCCAAGTCTATTCTACAAGATTAAATATTTCCATCGTAACTTAGATTTATATAGTTACCAGCACAGAAGATCACAGTGTTGTCACAGTGAGGGAAAGGGCAAGAAATGTTTTCCATAGCTATGGAAACTTTGTTCCCTCACATCTACACTTACCCCAAGTTTCATTATTACATTTAGGAGGAGAATAAGATTGGCTGAACTTAGGTTTGCTGAGAGAAAAATAATCGTGGAGGGTCAGTGTTAGATGGAAAATGAATGACAGTGAGATCACTGACCTCATTTTGGATCTCATACAGTTACAAAATGCAATGCTTTTTGGTAAACTGCCAAGTCCCCCAATGCCAGGATACACTGAGGTACAAAGGAAAATCCCAGATGTTCGAATGTCCCGTGAAGGCCAGGACACAGAAGCTTGGGGCAGAGGGTTATGCTTCTCTTTTCAGCGACTTCTTTCCCAATCCCTGCTGATACCCAGTTGCTTGGTACTATTAAAGAAATGTTTCTGTGTGATGAAAAGTAATGTGATTTCACGTCTTGTTATGTGTTCTTTCTTCTGGGAAAGAAAGCTTTGCCTGGGAGGACTTGTTTTTTTCTTTGTTACATTTCCTCAAAAGTAAACATTTGAAAATAATTATGGGCTAATATAAGATATAACTGTTTAAAATTACATAAAAATAACCTAGATGATTAAAAATTAAATAACTGAAGTACACACTTTATTTTTGCTGGGAAAGGGAAAAAAGGAGCTGATCCTAACCAAACTGGCAAGTATGAATTTCTGTTAGAAAACTGGAGTATTCAGTCTTATTTTTGAAGATTATGCTAAATGATGGGCTATCCAGACTTATCTTCAAACTAACACACTTAACTGCTGCCTTAGCATCAGGACACAGATGGATGGGAAAGATGACCCTGACCTCCATAAGACCCACATTCCTGTGCAAGGATAGAAGCATGATAATCAGGAAATGATGGTTATTAGTTACAGAAAATGCATTATTGTGAAAACCAGGAGAAAAGTGCTTATGAGAGGAAGTGATTGGATTATGGGGGAATGAGAGAATAAGACTAGGTCATTTCTCCAGAGTAAATTGCTGTGATTTATAAGAGAAAGGGGGTAGTGATATCATGGCTTCATATTGACCAGATTCATTTCACAAACAAACTTAAATCAGAATGCGGCAGTTATCCACTGAATCAAACACAGTTTTAAAAAAGATGTTTTTTGTAAGACATAAGACATGTCAGATACCTTTCATTTTGTGGTTTTCTCCCCAATTATACATGTAATTTCAGAAAATATTCCTACATTTCAGTATGATTTTGTTAATGTCTGATATTTTACTTTGCATAATGAAAATAAACCACGTATTAATATTTAGACATACTTTAGATAAGTAACTTAAATAAAGCATACTCAATGAGAATTTTCTTGCAAATATCTACAAATACATCAAGTATAAACTGCATATGGAAATTATCCACATAAGTAACTGCAGGCTGTATAATTTGTAGATGAGATTATGCTTTAAAATTATTTCACACCATCTAATGCAAACCTGCAGAGTCCATTAATTCTATAAAAAAACAATGGAAAATTGTCTTTAGAAATTTGGTTGGTTTGAAAACTAAGGCCCAAGAAGCTATATATATAATTTTATACTGTTTTTCAGAAATTTCCTTTTGCAATAAAGCTGAAATAAATATCATTGCCATAGTTACTGGAATCATTGTTTACACTGAAAGATAGTTTGGTAACAAGCCTGACATGCATTACCTGAAAAATAAAATTTGTGCTAATTCTAAATTTCAGGGACAATGCTTGCCATTGTATTTTGTTTTATCTGTTGTAGCTCCCCATTTGACAGCCAGCCTTCTCTAAGTACTCTCCTCTTTTACCACCCCTCATGTGCACTCACAGTTCATTCAGTTACACTCTTCATTCAGTTGTTCCATGCTCTTCAGTATTTTTGGGGACTGCTTCCAATGGTTGAATTTGATCCTGCCTATAAAGTCTTGTATATTCCTGCTAATCCCAGTACAGGAATCTAATTCCTGTATCCAACATCCTAAACTCATTTTAGCACCTTACCTAATCCCAAATATTTCTGTTTTATTCTGTAATGATGGTGCCAAAGTTTCACCTCCATAGTGCAAAATTTTATTATTTTCCTCATTAATCTTTCACACATAACTGTAACAGTTACATACTTATTTCCATGTTCTTTTTCTTTTCCTATCCTGTGTTCTTCCTGAAGAACCTGTATACCCTCCAGTTTTTTTCGTCATTTAGCTCTCTCACTTAATGATTAATAGTGGTAAACTACATATTCATGTATTAACCTTGTTTGAGAAAAGAGACTGCATATTCTGGTTAGCATAGGTATGATCGCTTTGGTAATTTTTATAACGTACTACTGTTGACTGATATGGATATTTTTGTGGTAGATTGAAAAGAAGGGACCATGAAGTCAAGTTCTGGAAATACGTACAAATATGATGTTGTTTCTTAACAGGCTGCTCAGTGATACTTTCCACAGTTGCTTTTTTTTTTGTAGTACATCCAAAAACAAGGCGCCCTAGAGCCAAGTTCTGTGATTATCTACAAATCTGTTGTCATTCTATTCCAAATTTTATTTTCCTGAAATTTAAATGGTTATTATGAAAAAATAACGCCATTTACTGAGAATTGCTGAGTTGTTATTATGATTTCATTAATTTCCTATTCATGAATAAGAAATAACTAGGTTAATTCACATATCACCTCAACAAATGGAAATTTTAGGGAAATCTCATTTCTTAATATGAACATTCTTGCCCTCTTGCAATTCTTACCACTTTTTTTTGTTTGGGTTTTCTGTATTTTCTCAACATGCGAAGAATAAATCAAAAGGAAATGTAAAAAATTATTTCTACTTGCACTTTCCGATACTCCTGGAAATTTTTTCTAGCAAGCAGAAGTTAATGTCTTTTCACAATTTCTTGTTCTTTGAATGATTCATTTGACATAAATAAATATATTATACTTGTCTATTTGTAGAAATATTTGCATATATTATGCTTGTGTCATGTGAAATACTTATAAAGAACTTGTAATTAAATAACCCTATAATCTCAATTTAAGATGAAGATGTAGGCAGTCCATACTCTAGAAAAATTGTAGTGGTTACAATGAAAGATGTATTTCTAAATTACATGGTGTAACTTACATATGAAAAAAAGAGAAAAATTATAGTTATTTAGCAGTATGTAATCTTATTTTTGTGACAAAGTTTTATTTTCAAATCTCTACTGGCCATTAAATTATACTGGGTTATTTTATGAGCACTTTGTTGGCCATGATTCACATACACATTTTTTTTCTACAGCTCCAGATGGTCCTCCAGAAAATGTGACTGTTTTAGCTACATCTCCTCACAGTATTAATGTCAGTTGGAGTGAACCTGCCATCCTTACGGGACCAACGAGCTACCTCATAGATGTTACCTCAGTAAGGCAACTCTGTTTTACTCAGTGGTTATCCAGATGTTTGGGGATATCAATAGCACTGCAACAGAAATTGCAGGACAGACATAAATGGGTTGAAAACCATATAATTGTATCTATTTCCACATAAATTCCACATAAGAATTAATTGTACATTTATTCATTTATTAATGGGAGATAAATTAATTACTTCATATTAAAAAATGTGCTAATAAGAGGTCTTGGAGGAAAAAGTGTATCTATAAATGTACACAGGAAAGCAGTAGTTGAGCTTTGCGGAAGTGGACCTCTTTTTAACCATAGTTGCTTTTTCTTCTTCAAAGGAAGGAAAGGTCCATCACAGTGATTTTACAAACCAAAATGGAGAGCCCAGCAAAAGGAAATTACTTGTACAAAGTTACACTGCACCAGAGGGCAAACTTTAAAGTCAAGCTAGATTTCCCACTTTGCACTTGGTGCTCTGTCCATCAGATTATCTGTATTTTGGTAGCACAGTAATAAGACTTCTTTCTCCTTGATCATAAGCAAAAAAAAGCTGACATAAGAGAAAAACTCTAGTTTTATTTCCTCTCTAATAAAGTTAAAGAAGACTTCTTCCTTGTGAAATAATCCTGTCATTTTTGACTAAGCAGCATTTTAGTGCATCAGCAGGAAAACATTTCATGGGTTTTATAAAACTTAAAAATTCAGTTTTCAAGGCTTGGTTTTTTGGGGGTTTAATATTTTATCCATTTGCATTGAAACAATTTCCTCTCTGTCTGATAATTCCAAAATTATAAATTATATAATCTCAATCTATGCTCTAAAAATATTATAAATACTTTATCAATATAAGTTATAATAAAAATCCTGAAGAAAGATGATCAATGGAATGGTCCGGGTGAACTTGCCAGCATTTGAAAGGAGCTTAAAAAACTGTTTTAAATCTTCAGTTTGGAGGCGCAGTTTTCTTTTTACAAAGTGAGTTTTTGGGGTTTTCTTCCAAGTATATTTCAGATAACCAGCTTTATGTTTATGGATTCCCTGTAATAATTGTCTGTTTAATGACCAGTAACTACAGGTGCCAGTACTGGAGAATTTTAGTAGACAAACCTAGTCCTTCTTTAAGACCTGTAAAGCTGTCCTAATCTTTTTCGGTGAAATTTTTAGTATATGTTTTATTGTCCCAATGGGAAAGTTTTGTGAAGCCTCCAAATTCCACAAACTTCCAGTATGCATAACTTTACTCATTTTTATTCCCAACTGAGTATCATTAAATATTTATAAAAATAGCATCATAGAACAGAATAATTCAGGTTTCTCCTCTGTTTTATACTAAAATTTAATCATTAGTATTCATAGCTGAATGTATTAGGATTCTGCTTAAATTACTAGAATGTGCCTTGCAGCTTTAAGGATCAGAAAAGTTAAAAACTACTCCATCATTTTTCCTCCAAGTCATGTTTTAGTTTGCTGTACTATAATTCTGAATAAGTACTTCTGAATAAAATATTCCTGGAAATGGATAAGGAAAATGGAACTTAACCATTAAACTTCATGGAGAATAGAAATACATTTAATGATGTAGTGCTGTGATTGTACTTTAGCTGTTGGATAAATATTTATATGCCAGATTTTTGATAGTCAGAAAGTCACCATCAGCAAACCTCTTGATGGTCAACCCAGGAAATGAATGTCTGTGTAATTCATCAGAAAGTTTAGTTCAGGTTAATTCTCAGTGGGGATAAATGCCAATCTGTCAAATAAATGGTATGCTTGAGGTATTCTAATGTTTTATCAGCTGCATTTAATACAGATTTTGTACAGTGGGAAAACTACTGTACAGCTACCTAATTCTCTTTTCAAATTTCACACTGAAGAAAGAATAATAAAAACATTATTAACTGAAGCAGTGAGAATATACATAAATACAATTTTGTAAATTCTACTTGATGAAACACTGGAAAAGCACCCAATTTTTCCTTTTTCTTGTTTTTGAAGCTACCATTAGAAGTGATTAATTGGATATAAAGTCCAACACTGGAGATTTTTCTACAGACCTACAGGTTATTTGAGATGTGAAGATGGGAGGTATCTACAATGTAATCCAACATGTAGCCTGCTCTAACACAGAAACAAATGTACCTAAAGTATTTCTCAAAAATTATTCATTATCTTTTCCATATAATATTCAGTGCTGAAAATTGCTCAGCAACCCTCAATATATTATTTTAGCTTATAATTAAATTACTAGTCAAGGTTGTAGTTACATTTTTAGGTATATCAATGCAGATTGTGTAATTTTTAATTCTAGTTGGGTTTTGTGTAAGTAAAATTTCTATGTTTATATAAATATTTTCTGTTTATATAAATATGTCTATATAAATATTCTATGTGTATTGTGAACACTGTAAACAGTGGGTTATCTTCAATTTATTAGCATCCTTTTTTGTATTTTAAAGTTATTACTAGGTCCCCTATAATCCTCCCATTTTTAGATTGAACCTTAAAGCTTTCCAGATTTTCTAGTGGGAGAATTAATCCTTCCCAACTCTCCCATAAAACAGAGCTTCTATTGCTATTTCCAAAGAAGAATTGCACTTTCTGCTGTTGTATCAACATTATATATTGCTGCTCAACTTTCTAATTGTATTCCAAACAATCTCTGCTATATAGCTGCTCATCTTCTGGATCTTTGCCTAGTTTGATGCCTGTTTCAGGTCACTATAATTGCCCTGGCCCAGTGTCTCCAAATTGGTTCATGTTTGCTTGGTGTGAGACAGCACCAACCAAAGAGCCCATTCCCTTAACCACAAACTACATGAAGTGCCAGAAAGGCAGCACATGGGTTAGATGGGAGTGTATTCCCCAGCACAGCTTTGTACACTTGGTATCCAGAGACTTCTTGTGAACCCTTCTATATAACCAGTTAGGAAAGTGGAAGAATAAAACTTAAATAAGATTTTCAAATAATAATTTCTTGCTTTTGCTGTTTCAAGCCTTGTAACAACATTTTTAAAAAATTTACTGTTTTTTTACAGGTAGATAATGACAACTATAAAGCTCAGTTTTTGAAGACAAATGAGGAGGATAAAGTCTTAGAAATTTCTGATTTGAAAGCATTTACGAGGTATTCTGTAGTGATCATTGCCTTTACAGGGGATGTTAATGCTGCACTCCTAGAAGGCAAGGCTAGCTCCCCTGTAATTGTCTCCACATTTGAAGCAGGTTTGTAATTTTTTTCTACTTTATACAGATTAAAATTCACAGTTTTTCTTTAGTTTGACAAGTGCATGAGGACTTTGAACACAAGGTGGGCTTTTAATACAGATTTGTCCTCACAATGCTTTTTCTTTAATATTTAAAAAAGTGTCAGACAACAAAAAAGGGATGGTTATAAATACTAAGATTTACCTTTAGTTACGCTGGGATCTCCCCTTGCTCCATGTAAAATTTGGATGTGTGGAACACAGCCAACTAGATTACTTCTATGGCCAATGAAGAGAGAGGTTCTATCTATACATTAGCGCATACATGTGAGATACCTATCTTAGGCAGGGATGGCTCCTTTGTGGAGGTACCTGTTAAGAGACTGCTGAAAACTTCATACAACATCCTTAGTTTTGGTGCAAAATTTAAACATTAAAAAATTAAGTGAAGTGAATCCTACCATTTATAAGTCGTATCTGTGCAGACTTGAGGACATTATCTGTGTATTCTCTAGAAGGAAGTTGCTAGTGAAGGCCCATAGGAAACTCTGCTTGAGTTAGCTGTTCCACAGATTCTAAACAATCTGGAGAATGAGCTAAATATTAAGGTGACAAAACTAGATGATGCTGTTAAGTTAGTCAGAGAAATAAAACTGAGAGATGAGATGTTACAGAAAAGTAGACAGGATTTGCATTTGCTTAGAAAACTGTAAATAGTACAAAATTATAAATATGTACATGGGGAAGATTTAGTCCTAACTTTACATACATATATCATGGTTATGCTCTGTCTACTGTCTTTGCTGGTTTTGAATTGTTTTCCATTGTTTAAACAAACAAGCAAAACACTAAAAATATTTTCTCAAGAGGTATTAAAGTTCTGTTTCATTCAAACTAATTATCACCTGTGTATTAAGCATAATAACCTTATCTCTAGTGGGTCTGCTGCAGAACAACTTTTTAGCTACATACTCGGGTTAATGTCAGATTTAAATGTACTACACAGTGACTTTATTTATCATTTATCTTTCCTTTGGTGTATGAAAATCCTAGGTCCCTATTGATATGATACAGTATGTACACACACACACACACGTGTATATATATATATAAATATATATATATGTGTGTGTGTGTGTGTGTGTATCTCCTATGCTTTAAGTGAGATAAATTCTAAAGATTTCATGACCTATTTCTATCCCTGGAAGGTGATATGCTCTTTTGCTGTGGAAAAAGATGTGGCAATGTGGTAACTGGGTCTATTCTGAGACAGATAGCATCCTGTGGTACCCTTTCTGGTAGCCCTTTTCCTTATATAAATATGTGATACATTAGGAGGTGCTGTAACTTTAGAGAGGAACGGGGGTTTTTTTCCATCTCATTTCATCTAGTTTGTACAGCTTGGCATATGGCTTAGTTAGGATCAGTTGATGCAGACTTACTCCAGAGAAGCCTCAGTAAGTATTTGTTGGCTGGTATAAGAAACCTGGGAAATTGGACAACTGCGTCTAAATCCTTGGCTGAGGGAATGTGTTTACCTTCCATCGCTTGATTTCACTATTTAGAGGTCACGCCACGTACTTGTCTGCTCAGGTAGAGCAATAAATATTTAGCTGCCTGGAAAGAATGTTACAGCCTTTTCATTCAGATAGGGACATTGGGAAAATGATTTATACCTTTGCTGTCTTAAGAATAAGCTACTGGAATCAGTATTTGGCAAGATACTGCCTCCAGGAAAAATGCATGTTGTGATCGTGTCTGGGCATCAGTTAGTGGAAAAATTTTCTTAAAGATTTAGTTGTGATAAGCAGAGACTCTGAGGAGCACAGTGGCTTGTTTATACGTTGGGAGGGAGCTTGCTGTTAGCAGAGGAATACTCTGCTGTTTTCAGAAAGGAATACTAACTGACTCTTGCTTCTTGCCTGTCAACTTGTGCAAGGATTTGTCTACCCCAGCTGTGTTTCAAGGTATAATGATGCTTTCAGGCTTTTTAAATAGATAATCAGAAAAAAATTTCTGAGTAGCAACTGCTGAGTGTTATCTAACCATTATTTTAAAAGTTTTTAGCATTCAGTGCCATCATTAACAAAACAATTTCAGTGGATATTTGACTTTTTATCGTGTTTATGAATATTTGCATATGCAATAAGTATTTGAGAATTTTTAATAAAACCCAGAAAATATCAATGAAATAATACTGATATACAAAAAATATAATTTTAGTTTTTCAGGTTTTACTCTAACAATAATAGCAGTAAACTGATTAAGTGGGTCATTGAAATATTTATTTCAGTGCCTGAAGACCCACCTAACAACATAACTTTTCAGAAGATACCAGATGAAGTAACAAAATTCCAAGTAACATTTGTGCCACCATCTGAACCAAATGGAAATATTCAAGTATATCAAGCTATGGTTTACAATGAAGATGACCCTGCTGCCATCCAGATCCACAACCTTAGTGTCATTGAAAAGAAAGATCAGTCAGTCACTGCCATGATAGAAGGACTAAAAGGAGGACATACCTATAATGTCAGCGTAAGAACTGATACATTTGGGCGGGCAGGGAGTATTTTTTTCTTTGATAAAAGAAAATTATTTTTTTCTTTGATAAAAGAGATTAGTTTGAAATTTTGGCTGAATATGAGATTTTCATGCCGAGAATGTTAGCTGGGGTGCAAAGAGAGGCAAGTCTGAGGAACAAGGGGAGCAACGAACAGGATAAAGTGAGTGGGAGCAGGATGCATCACTAGTCTGGATGACTGGTTCATGTACTTAGCAAAGCAATTTGTGACACATAGTCACAAGCACAAGGCTAAAATTCTCTCTGAATTCCAGTACTGGCATTGCTCACTGGACATGAAGGTCCAGTTCTGCAAGGGGAGCTTGCTAGAAGTATGTGCATGAAGTACTTTCAAATAGTCAGAGACTGGGACATGCGAGGAGGAAAGATCATTCTTTAACTGAACTTGCTTACTTCTCTTTTAAGAGCTACATGATAAGCAATGAAGTTTTACCACACTTAGGATTTCAAAGCAATATAAAGTAAGTTCTAGCCTAGTGTGAATAACAGAAGGGGTGTTTCGGCATTTATTGTTGCTACAGATATATCCAGAATTGGCCAATATGAAGCTATTACAATACTCATTAAAACAAATGTTTGCTTTTTTCAGGTGTATGCAATTAATGGTGCTGGTGCAGGGCCAAAAATTCAATTGAAAATAACCATGGATATCAAAGGTATGTCCCATAAAGTACGCTGTACCTTAAATCTCTATAAATTCTGAAGAAATTGCTTTTCCACCTGTGATTACACAGCTGTGTGCCTTGAGCTATTATTTAGGGGCCGCATAATGTAGGAACAGGAATGTATAATTGATCCCCTTGAATTGTAGTGTTCAGTTTTGCTGATCATTTGCTATTTGTATCAGAATCATACTGTCAAGTACATGCAGACTCACTGAAATAATCATATCAAGTTCAATATTTAGTCACCATCAGCAAACAGCCTAGAATATGACATAGGAATAGCTAAGTTTACAGTATCACAGTTGTCGAAATAAAGTCATTGATTGATATTAATTGAAAAATTAAAACTCACTCTTTATATTGTTTTTTCTTTTAATTGAAAATTATATACATAGGCATTTTTCAGAATATAGTTTTTAGAGGCTTAAGACAGTAAGTAGAACGTTAAGTTGTCCCTGAAAATATGCTGGAGATTTTTTTTGCATAACTCAGCTATGTGCTTGAGCAACGTACCTATAGTGAAAATATTGTAAAACAGAACTCTGTGGTATATCTTTTCTTAAAAACAGAACCGCCAAGGCCCAAAAAGAAACCAGCACCAGTTTATGATACAAATGGAGCATTACTCGTCACAGCTACAACAATTACAATCAGAATGCCAATATGTTATTACAGTGATGACCATGGCCCTATCAAGAAGATACAAGTTCTTGTTGTGGAAGCTGGAGGTAGAGTTTAATAAATTTCCTTGAAAACCGTTTTCAGGTTCAGGCTGTTTGTCTTTTTCATTTGTTTCTTGGATTTCCGTAATTTCATTTTAGAAGACAGACAACAAAGTCACTTCTGCTGTAGCAACCGCACTGGGCACACAATACCTGTGGGCTGGGTACTGGATTCTGGGAATGCTTTCCAGTGAAGTGTCTTCCATGCTGTTTGAAGCCACCAATATTATTCAGTCCCTAATTTTATCACTATAGTTCTTTATTTTCTCTTTCCTTGAGAAACACCCCAACATTTGACATTTGTGAGTATAAATGAATATGAGACTTTTGGGGTTTGGCAAGGTTATTCTTCTGTTGCTATTAGTGTTGCCCATAAAATAATGCAGCCATGTGCAGTTGATATTTCCATTTCATTACGGGGGCAGAGAGTTATATAAATCCCCTCTGCAGACTGTGGGTAAGAATGTTTATTCCCTTGTACGGGCTGATGAACATTTACTCGTGTGAGCAGTGCTGTGAAACCTTTTGAGTAATTGCTTACCAATGTGAGTGGGAGTTTTATGATAGGACATCTCATGGTCAGGCTTACTTTACCTAAGAAGGACAGACTGCAGGTATTTAAATGCCTTATTTTACTTGGTTTCAAAGTATAGACGTAAAGTATGCACATTAAGTGAATGCACCTTAAGCGTCTCACCTTTTTCTGAATTTTGCATTTCAGCACTAATCCTAGTGACATTTACTTCATAGCTATTGCAGTGAAGATTCTCTTGAACTGAAAGATAAACAAATACCATGCTAAGCAACATTGTGAAGATTTTTCTCATGAGCTGCTGGGTACCATCCATGTATGGGAATCTAGTAATTTAATTTATGAAATAATTGTTACTGTATTCAGACTAAAGAGTTTTTACTGGCTTTGCTAGCTAGCCATCCTCAGTTTCAATGTCAAGTGTCTTGTGCAAGTAATATACTCTACAGACAGAACTGCTGTGTGAAATTGCCCCTCAAATTTTCTAGATGTGATTTAGTTGGCTTACTCAGAGTTGATAAAACATGGATAATGTGGATAGTAAGGAAATTGGTCTAAGTGTAAATTCAGTTATACGCTCGTTTGTAAATTGCACCAATAGTGTGCTAAGCTCTTAAAAAATAATTTCCTATGTAACTTCTTTAATTGCAGTCTGGTTAGAATGTCAATTGTATCTATTACTTCTTTTCTTGACAATAGCTCAGCATGATGGGAATGTTACCAAGTGGTATGATGCCTACTTCAACAGACCAAGGCCATATTTTACAAACGAAGGCTTTCCAAACCCACCATGCATAGAAGGAAAAGAAGATCTGAGTGGGAAAGAAGAGATATATGTCATAGGTGCTGATACTACATGTCTGATACCAGGCAGTCAAGACAAAATATGTAATGGCCCACTGAAACCAAGAAGGCAGTACCTGTAAGTACATTTGTCTCCATGTTTGTCCAAGAGAAAGATTTAAGTGCAATATAGATTTATGCAAACACTCAAAACATATAGTTAAATTAGAAAAGGAGGAGACTGAACTGATCATCATATGTATCTAATTTTAATTTTTTTGGCTGAGCATAGATATGGGAGACAATTTTTTTACAGAATTTTCAAGCTAATGAAGATGCTTATTGAGTTCTTAAATTAAATAAATCTAAATTCAAGATAAGTATTTCACAGTGGCGGGTTTTATACATTTAAGATTTTGACACTGAGTCTGTCATAATGTCACTTTTGCAGGTGAATAATGATTTAAAATTATGTTATACTAAACTTAAATATATTCTTTTAGTTTGTAAGTGAAACCATATTTAAGAAAATGCACATCAACTTTACTTCATTACTGTTCCTGGTTTTCTTTCACAGATTTAAGTTCAGAGCAACTAATATTAAAGGGCAGTTTACAGATTCTGACTATTCTGACCCTGTCAAAACATTGGGTAAGAAGACTGTAATTTACTAAAGTATTTCTCTATTTCTAAAGAATCTACACAATTCCATGTTTCTATTTAATTCAGTGGTTTCTGGGAAGTCAATAATCTCTATGTTTATTGGATGTAGCTTAACTAGAATGGCTGAAGAAATATACCCATTGCCTTGTATGTCCTTTTGAGGTAGTCAAGGGATTCTACGTCAGCCTGGACTGTTAAATGAAGAGGCAGTATTGACGAAGTTTGTTTGCAGAGAGTCAATTATACCAATAAAAATATTGCCAGGATAGTTCATCTTGTTTGACAAACTGCCAGTAGCTATTCTGTTTGTGCTGTTTCTTTCTGCATTGGATGTAGAACAAGTACTGGATGTATGACAAATTGGCTGGGTGGCCTGGCCCAAAGAATGGTGGTTAAATGGAGTTCCATCCAGCTGGCAGCTGGTCCCTAGTGGAGTTCCCCAGGGCTCACTATTTGGCTAGTCCTGTTTAATGTTCCTGTTGATGACCTGGCTGAGGGGATCTAGGGCACCTTCAGTCAGTTTGCAGGTAACACCAAGTTTGGCAGAGTGTTGATCTGCTGGAGGGTGGGAAGGCTCTGCAGAGGGATCTGGACCAAGGTCCACTGGATGAGGTTTGACAGGGCAAAGTGCTGAGTCCTGCACTTGGACCTGTGCAGCGCTGCAGGCTGGGGACAGGGTGGCTGGAATGATGCCCAAGGGATACAGGACGTGGGGGTGCTGGTCAACAGCAGCTGAACACAGGCCAGGGTGTGCCCAGGTGGCCAAGAAGGCCAATGGCATCCTGGCCTGGATCAAGAATATTGTGGCCAGCAGGGACAAGGATTGTCTCCCTGTACTTGGCACTGGTGAGGCCACACCTCGAGTCCTGTGTCCAGTTCTGAGCTCCTCAGTACAAAAAACATTGAGGTGCTGGAGTGTGTTCAGGGAAAGACAATGGAGCTGATGAAGGGTCTGGAACACAAGTCCTGTGAGGAGCAGCTGAGGGAGCTGGGGTCATTTAGGTTGGAGAAAGGGAAGCTCAGGAGAGACCTTATCACTCTCCACCTGAAAGAAGGTTGTGGCAAGATAGGTGCCAGTCTCTTCTAGGTAACAATCAATAGGATAAGGGGAAATGTGGTGACAGGGGAGGTTTAGATCAGATATAAGGAAAAATTTCTTCACAGAAATAGTGTTAAGCATTTGAACAGGCTGCCCAGGAAAGTGGTAGTCACCATCCCTGGAGGTATTTAAAAGATGTGTAGATGTGGCACTTAGGGACAGGATTTGTGGTGGCCTTGGCAGTGCTGGGTTAGCAGTAGGACTTGATGATCTTAAAGGCCTTTTCCAACCTAAATGATTCTATGATTATATTCCAGTGAGCTTAATGGCAGGTCATTTGAGGGCATGACCCTTTGGCCCCTTCATCCTTTAGATATAGACAAAGCTCCATATGAATTAATAAATTAGTATTGTCTAATAGAATCCATCTGGTTCTAAAGTCACTAGCAAATAGGCCAGCAGTTATTTGGTCTGAAATCAAACACAATTCCTTCTTGGCCGTGTTGATATACCCCCAAAACTGGGAATGACATCTCTTGTAGCAGATTGCAATAAGATCTGTAAGTTCTTTTAATATATTTGTAAGTCAAAAACTTACTTAGCTAAGCCTTAGCCCTGAATTTCTGAAAATGGATATCAAGACAACTGGATGAGTACCCAGAAGAATTTTAGTGGGCACATATTTTTCATTTGGCATTCATCTTCTGTGATATGAGCTCCCTTGTTCATCTAATCCATTTTAGGAATTTGTTACATGATCTGATACTGAAGACCCTGAAATGCTAATTCATTGCCTGAATATTCCAAAAGGATCTGGCACTATTTCTCCAGCCCAGAATGCTTTGGAGAGTGCAACATAAAAGTTGTCTTTTTATGTTTTGAGTTTAAAAGTTTTAAGCAAATAAAGCAAATATTTTTCCCAGTAAGGGAAAGATAGTGTGTCCAATCAGGGAAAACAAATTTACTGGAAATTAGTCCAACTGTATGCAAACTTCTGGGCAATTTTCTCCTTTCTAACAGAAAAATCTGCAATACTTAGTGGCAGGAAGATAGTGTAATTCATTGCCTTATGCATTGTTACTGAAAACTTGCAACATTTTCTACCTTGTACAAGATAAATAAGCAAGATCTGTTTGTATGCTGAATAAAATGTAATGGGGAAAATACCAAAACAGGGATAAATTCCTCAGATATCCATGTATCCTCATACCCATCCAATGCCTTCTGTGCTAAACTTTAACATCAAGCATTGCTTTTTGAAGTCTAAGACCGGACTACAGCATACTTTTGTCTGGTCTTAGCTTCTAAATTTCAGAGCTTCTAAATTTCAGAGTAATTCCATCTTATGTGGAATAGATAATAAAAAGCTCTTTGCATGCTTTCTTAAAACTGCTGGGAAATTAACACCAAGTTGATATATCACAAGTGATGCAAGTACTGCAGTTGAATGGTCCTGAAGGTAGAGCACTCTTGAGACACATAGCATGAGGAAATTTGCCCAAGAGTTTCCTTAGAGAACTTGCTTGGTTATAGGAACTTCCAGGTTGCTCTAGAAATATAATTCAGAAAATATGCCAAAAAGTCAGCTTTTATTAATCTTTGCAACCCAATTACTTCTACTGCACTCATAATATCAGCTGCTCCCCAGGAGAAATTTATGCTGCCTGAAATCCGAATTACAATTTGATTTTAAATCACTTAGCTTCTTTATTAATAATCTCTGAAATCTGTGGGTTTCCAACATTACACTTCCATTTTATTAGCTGAAACCTTAATTTGAATTCTGGCAGAGGTATTCATAACAGTTCAAAAAATCCTACATTACTCTGGTTTCTAAAACTACAGCTATAAAAGATCTTTGATCTGGAAAATCAGCAAGTTAACCTTTTGGTGCAATTTAATATTATGTGTTTGAAGCAGAAAAAAATACGGAAAATCTTGAGAAATCATTTTGTGAGACATGTCAGATGCTCTTGTAGATAATAGGAATTTTGTTAGGGAGCTTCATGACTGAAGCAGAAGTCATGGGAATATACAGCTGGAATAATGTTTTTTAATTTTAGTAAAGTATACATTTTAATAGGGCGCACCCACCCAATCATATTTGGTGTACCACAACCTTCCTCTTGACTTGGAGAGGAGGAGTTTCTACCTCACAATGCATGACTCTCATTGCCAAGTTATTGTCCATGCTACAATGAAAGCTCAGCATTTTTCCATGAGATAATTAAGGTACAGTGATTAATATTGTTTAAACTTGTAATACATTAAGGCAGCTTTTTGTAAACTCTGATGGTTCTGTAAATCACTGTGGGGCAACTGGTAGTCCTGTGTAAGTGTACCTTTTCCATGTTAAATATAAAGCTGATGAGACAGGAAATAATCAAAATGGGATTTCCTGACACTGTCTTTTGCATAGAAACCGACCTTATGGGATTTTATTATTGCAATTTTTTATCATCATGTATTGAGTGCAGCACTTCAGAATTATATGTCATGATATTCACTATTTTGTCTCCTTTTCCATGCCCATGATTATCTCTACAGACATGTCTACAGAGATATGTTTACTCCTCCCCTGTTGCAAAGAAGCATGAGAAAATATGGGTTTTTTTAATTCTTGGTTGGCATTCTACCAGCACGGTTTCGTTTAATAACATCTGCATTTTTTGGATTAACGTTAATTGTACATTTTAACAAAGACTTCAATGTTCGATGCAAAATAGGTAGAACTTTTGTAAGAGGTTCCCTTGGATATTCTGCTGTTCTTTCACATTTCTAATACTTTTGCCCTATCACAGTGAAAAGTGAGTGGCAGGAACTTTTTCATTCATGTTCTCATAAAAACATTTTTGTCTGTACTTGCTTTTCCATTTCATTATCTTTACTTAAGATTAAATTTTTTCTTACCTTGTAACATCCAGTGTTGAATCTAAAATTTTGCTAATGCAGTGGATGGATTTCAAACGATACTGAATTCTGTTGTCTGTCACNATTTACTAATGCAGTGGATGGATTGTTTCAGATGTTTTTCAAACTATACTGAATTCTGTTGTCTGTCACTTCATGCAGGCCTGATATTGCTTATTCATGTTGGTGTCAGTTTACAACAATCTCACACTTTCTTCTGATAAATTTCTACCTAGCCTACTGTTTCCTATGCTGTATTATTGTAGCTGATTATTCCTGCCTACATGTAGAACCATGCACTTGTTCTTACTAAAGTTCATCCCACTGTTTTAAGGTGACTTCTTCAGATAAATCAGGATCATTTTGAATTTTAATCACATTCTCTTGTGTACATCAGTCCAGATCATCTGCAATATACTCTCAAATCCAAAAATCACGAAGCCAAGACTATGGTGTTTCTCAGTGTTTCCACTAGGGAGGATGTCGTTCCTTGTCTGGGAAATAGTTTCATATGGCAGGAAGCAGTACATTTTCTCCTTCTCCTTGAGACTAAACAGGAGCTAAGTTTTTCTAGAGTGGACCAGCAAGCAGAGGTGAATGTCAACAAAAGGGAAAAATACCAGCAGTAGAATTCCCTTGCTTTTCTTGTTTTCACTGTTGCCTAAGAGAAAAAGAGGGTGAGTTTTGTTTTAGGTACAGGATTACAGGAAGGGTGGGAAATTAAATGAGTCCCAGAAATTTAGCATTCTAGAAGTTCAAAAAGAGGCCTAGGAACTACTAATCTAAATAGTTTATCAATTTCTGAATGAGCTTTCATTCTCACCTGGAAGAATTGATTAGAATACCCAACACGTTTACTTTTCTGTCATGGAGACCTTTATGATTACTTTTGACCTACTGGTGGTTATTCCTAACAATATCACCAATTCTCACATAAACCAGGAGCATGAGCTGATGGTCAGTGAGGCAGATTAATCCAGAAAGTTCTAGTTCAGTTCTTTCAGCACCCTTAAAGTACCTCTAAAAATAGTATGTTATACTTTGTGTTTGTGAGTGGCAGCTGCAAGTCTCATTTAGAGAGATTCAGCTTTAGAGTTGTGCTCACCCTTTTCCACTTGAGCTGGAGCAGTCCTGCACAGAGACTGAAGCAGGAGCTGAACTCAGGCCAGTGCTCAGACTGAAGTTACTGTAGTATAGACTGACCTTAATCTGTTTAGCAGGTAAAACTGAAAAACACCAGGTAACACCTACACATACAGCTGTGTTAAAATAACGTGTTGGATAGATCAACAATGCTTAGGAACCCTTACATAAACTGTTTCTGTTTTTGTTATGCCTTCCTTTCTGAAGCAGCTCTTCAATAACAAACAAAAAATGGGTGCAGTTATACAGAGACTGAAAGGGTCTGTCTTTCATTATTCCCTAATTTCATATTGTCAGAAATTTTAAAATTCCAAAGAATCTATGATATATTACCTTTCCACTTTCTGTTGCAGGTGAAGGACTGACAGGAAGATCTGTAGAAGTTGTCCTTGCTGTTACTTTGTGTATACTTTCAGTTGTTCTTTTGGTGGCTGCAGTATATGCTTTTGCAAGGTGAGATTTATATATCCTTGCCATAGCCGGTTAGAAAACATTCAAAAATGGTTTAAAGAAGAGTTGAAACTGTCCTATAAGTGGAACTAATCTGTAATTTCAAAATGTCTTGATTTTTGGTTGGTCTTTTTTTTTTTTTTTTTTTTTTTTTTTTTTTTTTTTTTTTTTTTTTTTTTTTTTTTTTTTTTTTTTTGTTTTTTTTTGTTTTGTGTTTTTTTTTTTTTGTCGTAGAACTTTAGGGAGAAACTCACAAAGAATTTAGTCTAGTGAGTCTAGTAATTTCTCTAGTGAGAATTTTGTCTAGTGAAAAGACTAGCCTAGTCTTTTCTTCACCTCCCTAGATGAAGAATATCCAACTTCTCCAGAGGGTAAATCAGAGTGGTAGCCTTTCTTAATCTTTCGGAGTTACTTCTCTATTGACAGATCAGAGTGTCACCTGGTTGTAGTTATTGTGATGGCTAATACTCTCTACAGCTGGGTATGAAGTAAATACTCTCAATTATATTTTCTGTCTTCCTAATATCAGTTAAATACATTGAGCTCTCACATGGGGAACACAAATCAAGTTTTAATTCAAATAGTGAACAAAATATCCATGTAAAGAAGCAGGCTGTGTACTGCACACATGATGCTAGTTTTCTCATTCATCAGTTCTGCTGTTACTCAGCTGCATTATTCAGGCATTACCAAAGAATTTATGTAGGAAAACTAAAAGAATACAGCATGTAGATTCTTTCCTCTGAATTTTAGATGACATAAATTTGACTAAATTATACTGTTAGGAGGGAGACAACAATAAAAGCCAAGGAAGGATTCTTGGCAACCATTTTTCAGCTTCAGCCTGTCAAATCAAAGTATTGACATATGTGTCCTTAAATATTTTGCATATGTATTTTTCACTATTATTTTCCATTTAGAATTCGGCAAAAGCAAAAAGAGGGAGGCACATACTCCCCACGAGATGCTGAAATTATTGATACGAAATTCAAACTGGATCAGCTGATCACAGTGGCAGACCTGGAGCTGAAGGATGAGAGGTTTACACGGTAAGCATACTCCTTAGGCAAAACAGTAGTCCAAAGGGTCTGTAGCCATGACCCCTTTCTGACCTTTGCTTGTTTGGAAGTGTTTGTGCTGTTCTTATTTACACAGGTCACTGAGATCCTTTTTCAAAGAATGACCTCCATCTTCAAGACACTTCTCACTAGCTTTTAGAAAATCACTTAATCTTAAGCTCTTTTTACAACAAGATAAAAACCGAAGTGCAAATCACTGTTTAATTGTTAGCCAAAGAAGGGTTGCATATTTTAAACATGCAGAATTTCTGAGTGTTTTTAATGACCCAATTTTTCATTTAGGCTGCAAACTTATACAAGCTTTCTGAAAAAGCCAGACTCCTAGAAGTCCCTGCCAACTAATTCAAGAACAAATCAACTAGCTCAAGAAGAAATCTGTCATTGTTTAATTGACATTTTGAAAGCATTTGTCTTTTTTACAAAAAGGACTGGCATAACATCTGGGTTTCTGTGGAGCTCAGCACACTGGCTATCCTAATATCTACTCATTTAAGGTGCATGCAGCAATTCACATTTTGTATCTGATGAGAAATCTTGTCACAGATATTTATCACAAGAACTGCTTTTTGACTGCCAGAAATGTTGATATTACTCAACAAATAAATATAATGGTGATTATCAATAATATATGACATCCCACTGTGTTAGAAATATTTGGTGAACATTCCACACCTGCCTGTATTTTCCCTGCTGTCTCACAGATGAAACACTGTGGTAGGCAGCCTCCTTAAAGATGAGAAGCTAAAATAGTCTTGCCCTAGTAGCCAAATATCCTACTGTTGCAGACAAGGAATAGCTGGAAGATGAAAGGTTGTAGCTGTTGACCTGGGGTTTTTGTGTATGCCTGTGTGTGGTATAGAGTAAGTTGATTGCATGTACAAACCTGTTCAAAATAGAGCACACAAGAATGGCTGCTTGTAACAGATGAGAAAACATACTGGGAATCATCTGGAACTCATTGACGTAAGGGTTGGGGTATGTCCTGTGCAGGGCACTTGTTCAGATAGCAGAATTTAGTACCTGCTAATAACAGAGCAAAGCATCCTCTGAGGGCAGAACCATTGCCAATGCACTGCAGTAACTGTGCCTCAGATAAATGACCTCGATGGGTTTTCAAAATTACCTTGTTTCCACATTGTTAGCTGAATAAGAATAGTGCTAATGTTGTTTATGTACTAAAGTGTTAATGGATTTTACTTCCAGATACTCTTCATTTTTCTTTAGACGCAAGGAGATTTTTGTCATCCAGTAAGTTTTTGTATTATTGAAGCAACATGGTGTGTTTTCCATTCTGTTCTCTTAACCTGTGTGCTATCGTACTATATTGAATGATACAGCTAATCAAAACGAAACATCAATCTTTGCAGGTATTCTAATGGCAAACAATGGTATTTTTCATCATGAAATCATGTATATTGTTAGTCCCTAATGTTGAATTATAGGACTTCCACTACTATTTTCAAATAAATCAGGGTAATTTTTAAATGGAAATTATAACACAGTACGGCAATATAGCCCTGATATAAACAACCTATCCTTGAAACAAGGGCAGTGTAAATGTGACATAAGAAACATGCTGTTTCTTTCCTTTGGAAGTTAGGATATATGTACTTAAGAGAAATTCATTTTTTTCCTCAACTGTCTTTTCTACTCACACTGCAGCTGTTTCATACTATGTCCCAACAATCTCAGCAACATATCCACATAGTCAAATCCTTTATTGATCATTCTGCCACTTTTCTGTCTAAATTATGTGTATTTTAAATTTTTACAGTCTCAAACTCTAAAGGGTAATTGAAAACTATAATATTTTGTACTTAATGTACACTTCATTATGTGATTTATGCACAGCAAGACCTTTACTGAACAGCGCTCCAGCAGTTTTAGTTACATCACCCTTATTTTAATGGGTCAGTATCACTTTTTGGTTTGCAATTTGTCATGTCCTTCCATCTCTATTTTCCTCTTCCCTCCTTCCAACTGTCCTTTAATGGCCAAAAGCAAAATCTTTCTACTTCTGTCACTGTAAGGCACAGGATGTAGCTGTTAAAATTTTGGGTTATTATTTTTCAAACCGTAGTGGCACTGAAGCTACAGCACATCCTTGCCCAGGTCCTTCGTTGAACATTATGACAAACTGATGAAGTGCAGGCACTACTTGAGAGCTCCTCAGGACAGGATTCATGACATCTTTTCATCTGGAAGACAGAAAACGTACCCTGACGAACTCCTCTAGATAACATACATATAGTAATGAGGGGCAGGATGTGCTTTATTTTTTCAAAATTTTTTAGTTCATTTTGACTTTTTTTTTTCCCCAAGCCTCAAAAAATCTTTCACTATGTGTAATATTCTGTTCTGGTAAAGTCAATGGCCAAAAGGGACATTTTAGGTGTCTCTAGTGCTGTCTTTAATCTAGTTAATCCTTCCTGGTAATGACGAGTTATATCAGGGAGCCGGCAGAAGCATGGCAGCATGTACCAAGGCAGCTTACTGCAAAACCTAATGACTAAAATATTTTTGTTTCCCGTGCTTAGACTTCCACAGTTGCATGAAAGGACTTCTGTACCTGTTGCCACTGGGGAACAGCTATGCTGAAGTCAATCACAGTTCCGTTTCTTGTGTTGACCCTATCAGTCTCATGATTTGTGGCTAAAGCAGTGACATGTTAGCATGTTTAATTACAGTATTTAATGCTGATGACTGCAGTCTAACCTTCACAAATTTCCCATGCATTTGGAATGGGCATCACTGCATCTGTACTATCTACATTGGCTGCATTTAGGCAGCTATCTCAGCTGTGTTTGCAATGCTTGCTGTGTTGCACTTTGTGGCATCTTGCAAGTGTATGAGGAGGGCAGAGATGGGCAGATTCCTTTACCAGACTGGCATGTTTATATTTTTCAGGCAGCAGTAAATCAACTAAAATCTGGTCCAGCTTCACCCTGAAAGGGCAATGGGGAGTTTGTGTGAAAATCCTAGGTGAAAACAGAACAATATAGATTCATTCCCTCCACCTACTAATCATCCCATTCAGTGCTCATTTGAAGGGGGAATTTTGGAAAACAGCTTTTTTTGTCACTACTCTGACATTATATTATTCAGCTACTATAAATCAATAAAGGCACACACTTGCAGCTGACAGAGTTCATCCACAGAATCAAAATACTCCAGCCTGCTCCATGAGATCCTTCTTGCCTGTCTCTCATCTGTTGTCTCTTCAGACATTCTCTCATACTTGGTGGATCACGGCTTATGATCATGGCTCATATTCTCAGAAAATTTTTACAGCTGGTATCTCATGAGAAAAACAATAAATTAGAAAAAAAATTTCTGTTCTGTAGGAATATGACTGGAAATACTTTTCATCATTCTTAGATCAAAAATTCAACAGCTTGAAGCACAGCAAACGTCCAGTATAGGTTAATCAAAACATTATATTTCACACATTTTTATAACTTTTTAAATATGAAGTATTTTGCACTACAAAAGTCAGTTTGAGTAGGAAAAGAGAAATTTTAAAGTGCCAAGCATTCCATTTAATAATTTTGAAACTTTTTTGTGGTAACATTTTTTTGGACCAGGAAATTAAAGGAAAATCCCAGTAGTAGTCATTCAACTTAATTAAAATCATAAAAATAATTATTGACAAACTTCAGTGGCTAAAATTACTGATACTAGCTAGTACATATACACTCATTCTCAACAAGTCTTTATTAAGCATTTGATCAATTGGATGTAGTTTCAGAGAGCATGCAGGGAATTAAGTCCTACTGCATTTAGTGGAAAATGAGATCTTCTTTATGAATATCCCAAATGCTAATTTTGAATGTTTGGGACATACATTACATTCCATGATGGTGGAGATGGTGTGAGACAACAGTAAAAAACAACCTTGTTCAAAACATACGTAGCCCATCAATCCAAACTGGATTAAACTCTGTTTCATTAAGCTCACTGAATATACATATACTGGATGTACTCATTACTTGCCTTACTTACAACAGGTCCACAGGGTTTGCCAAGTCGCTCTTCAAAGCAGACACTAATCTTCTGTGAATAGATTCTATCCTTAAATTTTCAGTGTGCACCAGGTTTGGTGAGATACAAGTAACTTCCCTGTTCCAGGTGCTCACCTAGGAGACAAGTTCTCTAGCACCCTACTTTTGCAGTGGTTTCCCCAGCAAGGATAAAGCCATTTAGATCCCTGTTTTTTAAAATTCTTTCCTTGAGAAGTTGAACCTTGTGGTTGATTCTTTGAGGCTTTTGTTTCACCCTATGTGAGACAGCTTGTCAAGAAAGTGGGGTCAGAAGAAATATTTCTGCATTACAGACACCGTAGCCCCTGCAAATGCCAGGTAATTAGAGCTCATTATGGAAACGTATTGTATAGAAAATGATTGTCTGATCTTATCTTTCCTACATACAGTAGGTGCATTCAGTGGGTGTCTATATTTGAGGTAATAATTTTGCACACACATTTATTTCTACAGACCAGCCTGATACTTTCTTTGTGTAGACAGACCTATCTTCCTTTGCATAGAGATAGGCATGGCTTCCGCCTTGTCTTTTTCTTCAACAGGTTTCCCTTTAGTAATCAGCTATCAACAATAGGCTTCCTGAAGTTTGCGTTCCAGGAGAACAAGGTTTATGAATGTATGTGTCCTGTTACAATGGAAGAAATGACCATGTGTTCTCTTTCCTTAGGCCTTTAATATGTAGGAAGGGTTAAGCTCAATATTGCTTTCAATTAACTTGTTAAAAATTAGTTCCTCTGTTGGTCCTAGGAAGTGTCAGTGGTGCTTATGAGTTAAGCCTTTTGCCTACATAGTAATTTCTATAGTTTTCTGGTTGGACAAAGTTTTAATTCCCTGTGGATTTCAGATGATTGACCCAGAGAGAAAGCTGAGTCTGTGTGACAATATGTCTTCAGTTATCACTGCCAACACAAATAAATGGCTTCTTTCTAGCTCTATCATATGTAATCTGAGTGGGATTCAGATTTTTGATAGTCTTCAAAAAAAACCCACACATGAAACAATACACTGTTTAAAAGAAAATCAGATTTAAAGCTATAAAGCATTCTTTATCTTAGAGAATGTTTTTCTTTCCTCATATCAAAGTCAGGCAAGTGGGAATCTGAAATGGTCCAGCTGAAATAGGGAAATTTTCAACTTCATGGCTTGATTCTAAATTGTGCTCATCAAGATCTAGTGATACTTATATTTTTAAGTTTTATACAAAACGCTGGGAAATGTGGAGGACAAGATTACAGATACATGAGTTTTAGTCCATTGACAAAATACTGTAAGATTTTTACTATGTAGTCCAAGTAAAGAAATGTAGGAAAAATACCATATTTTAAGCCCAAGGATGCTGAAACTGAGAATTGCTGGAAGTCTTTAGTGAGAACACAAAATTCATCCCTTCTGAAGATCCTTACACAACAAAGCCAACACCTTTGCCACAGTCAGACAAGTTATACATTAACTTTCCTATAAGCACTTTAAAGTAAATAATCTTATTTTCTGAGCTGCCAAGCTATTGCTATGTGCACTTGCTACTAACAAAAGTGTGATCGTTCAGTAGTTCTAAAAATCACTTAAATTCCTACAGATAGGTTAAAGTGTCAACCCATAGATGCCTTGCTTCTTAAAAAAACTTACACTGTTGGATCCATGTACCTTCAGCACTGAAACACTAATGGCCTACCTGGATAACTTACATACAGCACAGAAGTAATTTTTATTTCGTAATGACAAAACTGCATTTTGTTATTGCAAATTATGTGCAGTAAACCATAAAAATTTGCTAAAAATTTGAGAGGAGAGTATTTGAAAAATTACTGGAATGTCAACTGGGTCATGACTTTTTTCTGTTGTTCTGTGGTGAAGATAGGTGAATTCAAAGGAAAAAGAAGTGTAACTTCCCATCAAAGTCTGCTTAAAATTTTGACCTGAAAAAAAAGCCCACATAAAACTTTCTGTTCTAGTCAAAGACAACTATATATTTGTATACAGTACTTTGGTACAGCTATTAAAAGTCCTTTTTTTGTTAGGAAGCTTTAGTTCTATAATGTTGCCAATATTACAAGAAGGTAGTTTCATCTGCCACATAATGCAAAAAACTTATGTGATACAATGAGCACAAGCTACATGTCTAAACATTCTGAATAAATAGAGTGGCATGCTTTCCTATCTTATTGCCTTCTTTTTCACTCTAAAGCTGTCCTTCAGTTGTCCTTCTTAGTAAGCACCTTTATTTCTGTGAATACTTTTAATTCCAGTGAGACTGATCCAGTGAGGCTTTCATAGCCAATTTGCTTTGTTTCAGGATAACTGCTCTAAAAAAGTATGTACCACAAAGGCATCCTTCATAGCTTTGAAATTAACTTCTTTGATGCTTAATAATAAATTATTCAACAATGTTATTAATCTCATTTTATTATCTCAATTAAAATTTAAATAATTAAGAATCATTTAATAAACTAACTATTTTTAAAGCAATTTTTTCCTTTTCTACTAAAATTATGACAGCAATACAGTACGCATTTGTATTATAGAATATTTTTCGTAATAATTTCTGTAAGAATGTATATTTGGAGGAATGGACACGTAAAAGGGGTACTTAGAATCTTTTTAAGGAGCAGGTTATCTTTTAAACTGAATTATTACAAACTTTTTTACTTGGTCCTTTAGACAAGATTTCTGAGTCTGAGTACTCAAAATTTGGTTTCTAAATCCATTCAGAGGCAATTGTGACCAAGTTTCAAGGCCATCTGAAAGTCCTCTGAATATAGATGCCCATGTTCTGTCTTCATGAAACCTGCTGTGAGATCAAGTTAAAGATTTAATATGTATCACAGTTTTTAAAATTGGCATATACAGAAGCAGCCGTGAAAAATGAAAGTAAAACCAGGACACTAATTTTTAAAATCTTCTGAAAACAACCACAGTTGTGGTTTCTGTAGAGGCACACCAGTATCATGATTTATCTGTGACTCATTTTAGATATCTGCTTCAAATGAGATGAAATACACCTATTTCTCCTCATTGATTGTAAAAGAAATCTAGAGTGACTGAGAAATAGGTGTCTGTGTTCAGTCAGATTGATCCTATCCTGATGCTCTGAAAAGGCCCTTAGAAGAATGATATTGGGTAAAGAATGCAAAATGAAGCCTGTCAATGTGTATGCAGTGGTGTGTAGCAAGTATGGGTTTCCCAGGGCCATATGAGCCCAGAGCACTGTAAAGTAATTTAAAGAAAATGATAGAAACTGTAACTATGTAATTCATATCTGCCAATACCTGAGATAAAAACTAATAAAGACAATCACCCAAGGTATCTGAATTTGAATCCACAAAGGAAACCAATCTTTAGGTACATGGTATTTAATCTAGAACCTATTAAAATGCACAATATTGGTTAACTCTCAGCTTGCTACATTTAACAAAGATCTCTATTTCAGGTTACTTAGTTATAGAAAGTCCATCAAGTAAGTTTACTAAAGATTTTTATGTAGTGTTCATCACTTGAGTCTCAATGTGTGGTTCTCTCCTCAATGTTTGTTAGAAAAAAACTCCAAGCTGCGTATAAATCATAAAAGCATGACTAATTGCATGGTAACTGGAGAAATGCTTTCTCTCTCTCTGGGGTGAAGCCTGCATGTCTGTGTTTTAGCTTGGGAAGTAATACAGGGTTATTTAAACTCCTCAGGATTTAAAAACCATGTCATTATGAGAATGAGGTCACTGCAATATTTTATACGTCTAAAACCTTGCAATGTGTAAAATGTTTTCTGTCTGACAAAGAAGTATTATGTACCTTAAAATGCAATAATAAGTTTACAAATTTACTTTAATGTCCAAACCTCGCCTTGAAATGCTGTTGCCTGTAAAAACAATCATAGCCTACAGTACTGTTAACATTAGCAACATTAAAAATTTTGTGAGGGGGAAGAACAAGGGGGTAAAATGTTTCTCTTTTAAGTGATCGAAAAGAAATCAAATAAGCATGCTGTAAGCAATTTATAATTTTCTGCCTATAAGTATAATTTTCCATTGAACTGGAAAATATTGTTTATTAATAAACTACAGTTATATAACAAGAATGACAAAGATATTCCCTATGGGTTTCTAATTCTTCTGTCTTTACTTTCAGGCCAATAAGCAAGAAATCCTTTCTACAGCATGTTGAAGAGCTTTGCACAAACAACAACCTAAAGTTTCAGGAAGAATTTTCGGTATGTTGCTAGCAGTTGTCACAACATCGCAAGACCTTCAGTCGTTTCATGTGTCACATTTCATGTCCATTTTAAGCAGGCAAGGCCATGAAGGACTCTGGCCTTGATAATCAATACCCAATTACCAGGTTGATTGTTTAGAAAGTAACAGTACACTGATTTGGATTCTGCAGCCTATACTACAACCTGGTCAGAATTATTCACCTTAGTGTCAGCCAAAGATGATCTTCTTTAGTCTCCAGCATTTCAAGACCACCATATTTATGTTTTTACATATCTAGTGTTGCATGTGTAGGTTACCTAAGAACAAGTTGTTTAGAGTTTTCTAACATATACACAGGTATATTTAACTGCTATAAATATGTTTGTTTTCTTGAGTGATGATGACTCCAAAAGCAGAGTTAATGTTCATTCTGTAAAATTTTCAGGCCCCAGTCATACTGCTGTGAAACTCAGGAATGTTTTTCTTTCATAGATTTTGGTGCAGAAAGTCAAAGGTTTGTACATGGTACTTTGGTTTTTGTTCCTCTACAAGTAATAGGGCATATTTCTTATGCTCTTGAGAATAGCTTCCATATGAATAGCCTCCATTTCCTTACGTGAGCACATGAAAACAACAAGCCTGTCCTTCTTTCTGAAAGGGGCCTCATTCTCAAAATATATATTACAGATAATATAATACATGTATAGCTTCAAATTTAAATCTCAAAGTTTTCACTATTTTCATTAAGTAATATTTTATGGTTATCATATTTTTTCTCAACAATAACTTCTTGTTATTTCAGAATCTTTATCGTCATTATCTTTCTTAACACATACAGTTGTTTGCCCAAAAATAATTTCTCATCGTCCACTGACTTTATTATTTTGGATTTATAAATTTACCATGAATAATTTACCGGTTGGATTAACAAAATGAAGACTTAAAAATTGGCTTTTCTTCTGCTAGATTATAATATTTCAGTTTCCAAGGAAACACTAACAATAGTATATAAATATTAATGGTTATTTCCTACAGATTTTTTTGTTATGCTCATTAGGTAAAATTGGTCTGGATTTAATAATAAAAAGCACCATAAAATTCTCAGAGCAATAAAGTAGAAGTGTTATTTCACTTGAGCAAAAAATTATTATAGTTATATTATGCATGACTGAACAGATGAAAAGTTTCAATATCAATAACACTTTCACATATTAACATTCATTACAGAAAGTCTCTAGTATTACTTTCTTTAGGTGCGACCCACATTGGCTAAGCCCTACAGCATTGTAACGTCTTAAATCTTAAACAATAGTGTTATAGCAAACCAAAATCTTTGCATCTTAAAATTTAGAGAAATGCAAGAAGTTGAGGTCTCCTTCAAATAATTTACATAGTCAACCTATAATAGACAGTTTTATATGTCATTTAGGCTTTTTTTCTCTCTGAGCTTCAACTTCCATGTTTCAGAGTGTAGTGATATCTTCCCAGATGACTTGTCCAAGGGCAGGCAGAATTTCAAGGTAGGTTCAGCCCCTCAATATGAGTGTACCTATGTTATCTGTAGCACATGTTTTAACAGATAAACAATACGATTGACAGCACACTTGAAATTACATCGGTAATGACAACACTCAGGAGCAGGCAATGCATGCAATAAACCAGCAGACCTCATGATCTGCACTGTTTTTATCCACATGCATTATTCTACTTTTACATAAATGACTTGAGGGTCCTGCAATGTATGTAGGAAAGATTAGCTCAAGATATGAACCCTTGAACATGATGTAAACCCATATCTGAAGCACATAACTAAGAGGTGATACTGGAACAAGTTTCCCATAGAAGCTGTGAACGCCTCATCCCTAGAAGTGTCCAAGGCCAGGTTGGATGGGGCTTTGAGCAACCAGGTCTGGTGGAAGATGTCCTTGCCCATGGCAACATGGCATTGGACTAGATTATGTCATTGTCCCTTCCAACTCAAATTGTTCTATGGTTCTATGAAAAGCTGAGCTTGTTGGGCTCTCGGTCTGTCTCTGGGTGAGTAAATTCAAGTTTACTGGGAACAGAATATGAGAATATGATAATTTACACTAATAAACTGCTAGTATATTCCCTGTGTTGGATTTGGACTGTTTCACCTAACAGTCTTCCTGGACAATTCCAAGATATGCTTTGGTAGGTAAAGTAGTCTAGGGATAATTTACAATAGGCAGTTTGGTGGACAACAAATATGGTTTGGAGTTTTCCAGCACCAAGGTGAGTCTTTCCATTTCACTTACTCTTGTAATCCATGGATATTCCCAGTTTCATCTAATTTGCTTGATGACTGACCAAATTTGCTTGACTGACTAAACTGCAGTGCCAGGGCATCTTCTGGGGTCAATCTTGGGTCACATGTGGACATGACCTGTGTGTAAATGTGATAAGGAAATCTGGACCTCAGAATGGACCTGGATCCATTTCTTGTCAGAAAAGACAAGTTTAAAGAAACCATAGGGAGCCAAAGTAACTGAGGACAGGCGCCACCTCACCACTATTTTCAACTTCCAGCTTTCCAGCTGATTCCTGCATCTCTCAATACATTTGGGAACTTATGCTTTTCTAGTAACTGGCAAATTACTGAAACAGAAATACTTGCATAAATAATACTTAATTTATGATAAGTTCTGTTGATGAATAAAAAAAAAATGAAATCCTTCAAAGTGTCACCAGTGTCATAAATGTACTACAGTAAACAAAATGCAAACTTTTCATTTCAAAGTTTTATGAGTTTGCAAAGAAACATGGTTTCTGTGACAAGTTGTTACTGAGTCTGGGAACCCAAATATTCTTTCCCCAAATATGAAAATAATAAATAAGTCTGAAATCCCTACTAATGCAGAGAATTGGTATGAGGCTTTTGAGCACTTGTTTGGTTATGGAAGCATCATTATGAAAATAACAAGATCTGCTTCTCTATTTCTTCTCTACTACAAAGTGCTCTATAATGGTGCTACTTCTACAGTAGTTAACTGGCAAGCTAAAACTCAGAGGAGTGAGGCAAATGAGGGAAGTTAAAGCTCACATGACATGGCCCAAAACAGTTGCAAAATTCAAAATAAGAATTTTGTGTATGCCCTTCCTTCATGAAAATATTCAATGGCAGAAACTTTGCGGGAGAGTTTCAGCTTTCTGGATGAGAGGAATTTTAACATCTCCACCTTTAATGTGTTTAATCTCAACTCTTTAACTGTGTTTTACACACAAGGCTGACAAAATATTTGAATTAACAGTGAAACAAAAGGACTGAAATAAAACAGTCCTGGTTTTCCATTTTTCATCACCTCTCTAATTTATTTATTTATTTGCTAGGAGATTCCCATTAAATTTTATTCATAAAAGACAGACTGTCTCAAATACCTCAGCAAAAGGGCATAATTAATAATTGAGCCTGATAGTAAGACTATCTGCCCAACTTTTGGAAGTAGCCCATGCAGACAGTAACCGCTAATATTAAAGGACAAATTTGAAGGGATTTCAGCAAAATTTTGTATTGTGGTCATTCAAAGCAAAAAATAGACCTCTTAATTTATATCTTAGATAGACATATATGAAAAACAGACTTGTGTATAATATTTGTCAACCAAAGCAAAATTCTGTTGAAGTTAACAATGTATTTAGAATTCTGGATTTTCTGCGTCTTCTCTTAACACCAAAGTCATCACTTTAACACATTTTCTCCATTAACAAGTTATGAAGTTAACTCTTTTAATCAACTTTGTCAATTATACCTGTTTATGCACAAAAACATCCCCATCAAATAAGTTCCTCAGCATGAATGATTTATCCATCTCTGTCCTTCAGTAATAGAACAAATGGCCAGTTATGAAGCTGCAGTACAACCCAAAATAACTCTTCCCACCCCTTTCACAAACAGTCCCATGAACAATAACTAATTGCCAGTTGTCTCAACTTAATTAAATTCTCATCAGTTCTCATGCTGTACCACAAACTCTCCCAAGCTACAGGAGTGAGGAAAAGGCATTATTGAAGACTAAGTCTGACTCAGTAGGGCATTGTAACCAAGCATGTGACTTCATGAAAAAAATCAGAAAACTACAAAAGGTGATAGACTGACTTTATCCAGGCTTTTAAAGGTGAAAGTTCGTGTAAGCTTAATTGTTCAAGTTGACAGCATTGTCTGCAGTGCTGCATCTAACATTGCTGATTTAACTGGGGTTGACAGTGAGGTGGGAATCTCTGTAATGCTTCCAGCTGTTCTTAGAAATGCACTGTTGCAAAACTGTAGAGTTTTTCCTCTTACTGGATGATTGTGTCATATTTTAATTCAAGTGGAAAAGTTTTCCAACAAACATTTATTCCTTTGCAGGAACTTCCCAAGTTTCTTGAAGACCTTGCTTCAACAGATGCTGATCTGCCTTGGAACAGGTCTAAGAATCGTTTCCCAAACATAAAGCCATGTATGTGTGTTTACTGACTAACTCCTCCATTTTGCTCTTTACTTTCAATAGTGTAACAGATATTAGGAATGCAAGTGTATTTTTGTTTGATCTGTCTTTGAAATAGCAGTACAATCATGTCCACATTATGAAATAATTTTCTGTCAAGTAATCCGTCTTTACTTTGTGGGTTTTTTTAAAGACAGTTTTATTTGCAAGTAGCTTTCAACTTGCTCTCACAAGCTTTAATATGCAGGTGCAAGAAACTGTAGCCTCAATAGTTTCTTGGCTTTGTAATTTAAGCCATGTAGCAAACTCTTTAAAATTCTTCCTCATTGGTTTTTTTCCCCCCCTTTAGTAAGAAGTAATTTTTTAAACATATAAAATCCACATGTTTGTGCATTCAGCTCAGGAGTCTGGATATGCTTTCTTGTGGATATGTGTACATGTGCTACTAAGGTTCCACAGAAGATCAGAGTGACTGTGTGATAACTTATAAGCCCAGGCTAGATATTATCACAGGAGACAGGAGTCTGTCTCTCTATACTCAACACTGCTTCATTTTTCAGTTAATAAGACAAGAAATGTCATTATTATTTTAGGCATTAGCTGTGATGTGAGACGGAGTGCATAGCATTCCTTGGTTAATAATGCAACATTCTGTGCTATTAACTTTTCAGAGCAGCTGTTCCTGCTATCTACTGCCTTGTTCAAGACATATTCTAAGTCACAGTCACTAAAAATTTATCTTCATGACAGACAGTAAGACATAAATAGATATGTTTCATAAATATTTAACTTTGTATTCTAATGTTCTTTACTAAGTTGAAGACCAAATATCAAAATTCTGGTGTTACACACATGATATGTTTCTTGGATTTTGTAATTTCTGTATATGTACTGTGGGACCCAATCAGAAACCCTAACCATTTTTTTATTTTTTTTTAATTATGACTTAACCTTATGTAAAAAAAAAAAAAAAAGACTGTAGAAAAGTGCCAGAATCTGGCTCAGTGACTTGGGCAGCAAGTATGTGGAAAAAACTATCAGATCCCTGACCCTGCCCTCTGATTCACACAGAAGTTGTGTGTGCTAGGACAGCATGGCTTGAAGTACATATGCTCCTTTTAGGTACAGAATCCTCCCATACATATGTCAAATTGGAGGTTTTGGCTCATTCACTGCTTAAATTAAAAAGCATTTTCTACAACATGTCTGGAACATTGAAGAAAGACCATACAGTAACGGAAAAAGGATAAATTACCTTTATAATTAGTGTTCTACTCCATCAAATATTGTTACTGTTAATAACAGTATTTTTGATTTCTTAGCACTCCAGAAACACTTTTTACATATGTTATGGTTTTTGAACCAATCTTTTAGTTAACTAGACTTTACTTCCATAATAGATAATAACAACAGAGTAAAGCTGATGCCTGATGCTAGTATTCCTGGATCTGACTACATTAATGCCAGCTATGTGTCTGTAAGTAGAAAATCTCTCACATTTTTACTGTATTTGTTTTCTGGTAGAAGAGTAAAAAGATAACTCACAACAAAAACAGAATTCTAATTTTTCTTTTATTCACTACAGCCACTGTTGCCATGATTTTGTTCAAGTGACTTCTGTGGCACTAAACATGGCAAGTTAAAAAAAATATATATGCCATTTTCATTGCTAAGAAATTATTTCCAAAAATAATCAAAACTGTGTCCAGCAAGTTGCATTTTATAAATTATCTCATGCCATTTTCATGAATGGCAATAGTGGAGCTCCCACTGAAGTAAGTTGTTTACATAGGTGTTATTTGGTCTCTTGATTCAGGAGTTAAAGTTGTTGTATATGAATAGGACAATGCAAAGATAATTGAACTGAAAGCTTTCATAGAAATGGCTAACAGTTTTGGCATGCTTCTTCTTATTTTGTGAAAGTTATGATGGAGGAAAATGAAAGTAGGCTTCTTAAGAAGAAAGTAATACTATATTTTTTGTCCTCATTTTTCTTCCCAGACTTTCCCATTTTCTTATTGTGTGCTCAGTAAATTCTTCATCTATATTTTAATCTCATTTTTGTCCTGTTGAAGGTCAAAGTGTCAATTATAGTTATGCATCTAATCTCTTCTAGCAGTGGCTGGTGATCTCACATGAGGTCAAGACTTGATTTACATTAAATACTTTTCAAACATGTAGCAACACATGCAGAGTATAGTCAAAACAGATAACACAAGGGAAAGTAGAAATAGTTATTTGCAGTTAACTAAGAGACATTACAGAGAATAAGCAGTAGAGATGAGAGAGTCTTCCTTTCTTATGAGCAAATGGTATTTATTCCCACTATGTCTTTGCTCTGACTGTTAGCAGATAGGAAGAACCATGCCACATGATGCTGGGGCTACACAGAGTGACTGAGAAGGAAAGCAGAGGCATCTAGGAGCATGGTCTAGTCTTTACCCTTCCTGTCACTGACAGGCCAAGTCTTAGGCAGGGAACACTAGCAGCAACTTCCAAAAAGCTGCAGCAAAAGCCAGCTACGGCGTGTTCCCTGCTGAGATTTTGCCTGTGTGCATACATTTGGGATGACCATTCATCAGTGAATAGACAGTTCCAGTGTTACGGTTTCTCAAGGCTAAAGTTTTGCCCTTTATATACTCTCACTTTCCATGTTTGTAGATGTATAAATATATAAATGCATATAGCTGTAAACATGCAATATGTATGTGTATCTACATACCTAATTACCTAGGCCTACTTACATATGAACACTTGTAAAGAAAGGAAATGAGAAGTCTTGTACATAGTTTCAACAAATGCAGCAGCTTTCTAAAACTTTTTCTGGTCTTGGTAACTTCCAGGATGCAGTAGACTGCTGTGCCATTTCATAATCAAAAGTAATAGAAACACAGAGTTGACTCTTGATTTTTCTTGCACAATCATTTTCTCTCTCTTGCTTAATTTCGAAGTCCAAAGGTGCAGAATTATTGCAGATATGAATCTTCTCCTTGGAAAAGTAAAAAAAAAGATGAAAATGAGGTATTTTTACAAGCTTATGAAGGCCTATACTTCCTTGTGCTTGTTGCTCATTTGATTCAGTTCAGCATGCCTAACTGGTCCAAAATCTGAAGGTTTTCATCCAAATTTAGCTGCTTGAGAATCATATTGATGAATTCAGAGGCCAAACCCCAACTCAACCAGTTGCTTATTATTTTTTTCTTCATTATCTGCATTGTACTAGACAGTTCAGAGCTAGGCTTCTAGGCGGGAGCACCCTGCACCCAGCTGAACCACTCTGTGCAGACCTGCTGACTCCTTGCATCCAACATCAGGAGCAGCATCAGGACTATGCCTGCTGCTACTTTGACTTTCATTGGTTAAGCAAAGTCAGTAACTGAACTGTGAGCTTTGCCTCCCTGAATTATAATTTCTCACCTCACTCCTAAACTAAGGAGGATTAACATACTTTCCCACTGCCACCTGTTCTTTATATTATAGATGGAGTAAGTAACAGGCAGCTGTGAATTATAGGGCTATAATTCCAACAAGAAGCTTTGGTGGTGCTATAAACCACTGTGTCAGTTGTTTTGAGCAATAAGTAGAACACTGTGATATTATAAAATGCTAGTTCTACGGCATAAATTTATTGCTATATTTGCTATTGTTGTTATTTTTGACTTTCTGTAGTACATAATAGTTCCTGTAAGTGTACTTCTTTTCTATGAGGAACCAGATCCATGTGAAACCATGCACTCAGAGCATCTATAGATTTTTTCAATAAACTTCCTTCTTCCCAAGTTTTACACCAATTTATAAATTAACCAAAGAGCAAAAGCCAACACTAAAATAAAAGTCAACACCTTCAGCAGGTTTCTTGAAAACCTTTGGAGATTGGTTGATCGTTTATTGGAGATCATTTATTGCTTCAGCACCAAGTTACAGCAGATCCCAGTCAATCACCAAAGAACAAGGTCATTAGTGTGTGTGTGTTGCTTGCACTGTCTCTCAGACTGCTCCTTATTTGTTTCCCTGGCTCCACTGCTCCTCAATACTATTTGATTCTCCTTTGTTGGCCACCTCTTGATTTAGTTCTTGGTGGCCTCTACCTGGATCTGCAGTAAGTATAAGATGAAGGCTTAGATACCTTTAAATGGGAATTGATGACCTGATATCCCTGTAATATCTCTTCTAAATGCATTTCTATTACCATGGCACTTCCCATACTTTAGTAGAGTAATTGGTTCATAACTGGACTACCAAAAAAAGACATTTCTTAGTTTTCCAAGGCAGCCTGCCATGCAGTGACTATTCAGGTATATGCCAATTTGCTTAGTATGTCTGACAAGGTTTTAGTCTTAGGCATGGCAGATACAGGCACAACTATGAGTCACATGCAAACTCTTTTGTTTCCTTGCCAACCATTATGTATTAAACATTTTCTCTTTCTTAGGGCTATTTATGTCCAAACGAGTTTATTGCAACTCAGGGACCATTACCAGGAACAGTGGGTGATTTCTGGAGAATGGTGTGGGAGACAAGAGCTAAAACACTTGTGATGCTCACACAATGTTTTGAAAAAGGACGTGTAAGTTACCAGTGAACCAATTAAAAGCATTTGATATAATTGGAAATTCTGTATGTAGTTTCTGTCAAGATTATAACATGATAATTGTTAATTAATTAGTAATCATCTCCCTGCAGATAAGATGTCATCAGTACTGGCCAGAAGATAATAAACCAGTGACTGTGTTTGGGGATATAGTGATTACTAAATTGATGGAAGATATTCAAATAGACTGGACCATCAGAGACCTAAAAATTGAAAGGGTAAGCCACCGCTGGAAGTTGATTGAAAAAAATTCATCCAAAAGAACATCAGATATGCTATATCCCACCCAACTACTCCCTCAATATTCTTCTTTTAATCTTTTAGTGCATTTACATTATACTGCCTGGTTGTCCTGTATTTTATTTTCATTCATGTTTTATTTCCTGAGAATTTCTGTCACAAAGAGCTCAGATATTTGTCCAATATGCTATGAAGGGCCTATTAAGGTTACTGAACTTCTGGTCTGGTGGGAGGTGAAGTTTCTACTTGGACACATTGGTGTCTGTTCTAGAAAGGAGTAATCCTAACCATTCTGAGATCAGACAAATCCCTTTGAATGTATCCCTCTCAGATAAAAGGGCAAGATTCTCTGGTGCAGCTGTTTTGCATTTTACCACCAGCCATTGGCCTCCACCCCCAGGAGATTCACCCAATATGAATGAGAATCATCAGCATTACTCCTACTCTTTGTGCTGGGAAGGAGGAATAGGGGTACAGCAGAGATCTTCACCTTTGTCATGATCCACAACTACAGTTTCCATGTGTTGGAAAAATTATAACCCAGCATTAACTTGAAACAGCAGGTGGGCTCAAAAAGCAATCTGGGAATAAAGATCCAAAATTAAGTCACCTTTCTCTGGCACTCCTAGAATTGATTTGTGTTGTAAGTAGTGCAGCCAGATCCTAGGACCTGAACTTGGCTGTGCTAATGCCGGCATTACCATCCTGTGGCATGTGCATGTGACAAAGGGCACACAGCAAGTAGGGGCTGCTCTCAGAATCACCCCACAGGGATATGTTGTGCACATAGTACAGAGAAACAGAACATTTAAAAATGATTGAGAGAAGATAAACCTTTTTTTCTGCTAAAAATAGAACATAGAGAAACAAGACAGGAAAAAGGACTATTTAGAATAAAAATTAATTCCAGGGAAATGCCAAGTCACTTGTGTTAACGAGGGTGAGGCTGAAAAGAAGATAATCTGAACTGACTGGGTGATCCGTTTACTGTAGCTGAACTACCCTGCACAAGAAGCTATGCCCTTTATAAGCATGTCATTAAATGTGTTGTATTGCTGGTTTTAAGATTGTACGTCCATTCACAAGTGGGTGAATGCTTGATGATCTTCCAGTGAAGACAAAAAGCATATGTGAAGCAAATAACTCAAAATCATTGCCATTTTGAATTTCTCTTCCATTTTTATGTTGATTGGTTTAAAAATAATAGTACAACTACAAAGTAGTTGCTACACATGATTGTTCACTGTTGTTCAGTATTTCTTGCAATATGAAAGAAGCAAGTGATTGGTTCAAAAGCAATTTGAAAAAATAGAAACTGGTTCATTACACAACAGTTGATTAAACTGTGGTACTCCTTGCTACAGGATATTGTGAAGGCTAAAAACTTACAGGGATTCAAAAAATCTATATAAATTAGTAGAAGAAAATACTGATGAGTACTATTAAATTTCCATTTAGTCTCTCACTGAGGCAGTTCACAAGTCATAAACTGTTAAGAATGGAAAGGATATTCTGGGGAACTACAGCTACATTGTTGTCGTGTTTTATAATGTTCCCTAACATTTTTTCTTGACTGCTGTTGGAAAGAGCATATTGATGTAGACAGGCCTTTGGCATGATCCTCTTCTTTCATGTTTACGTCCTTCAAAAGTAATCTGGGTATTAGATCATAACCTCTTTTTTGAGATTACTGTTGCTGCTGCTCTGATTGAGAGAGCATGAAAGAAGATATATCTGTGTTCACCCAGTGTATGTGTGTTTGTCTTTTCCACATTGGATCACTCTTAGAGTGGTTGTTTTTTCCTGAACAAATTTGTCATCCTAATTCACTAAACTTCTAAATGAACCATAGAAACTTCAACCTGCAACCTACAAATTATAGATATGACTAAAGTCAAATGAAGAGTCACTACTGAAAACACTAGTATTTCCTGAAAGATGGACTTGATGCCATACCTCAAAAAACCTGCCAGAAGTTCTGTGCACAGCAAATTATCTCTTCATGCCAGTAATCTTATAATTATTATGCTATTCTAACTTCATTTTTTACATTAAATTACTGAGAAGGTTACATGTACCTTACTGAACCTTCTGTAGCATTTCTTCTGTAAAAACTGCATTATTATGTATTTTTCAGCATGGAGACTGCATGATGGTGCGGCAGTGTAACTTCACTTCTTGGCCAGAACATGGAGTCCCTGAAACTACTGCACCAATTATCCATTTTGTAAAACTTATCCGTGCAAGTCGAGCACATGATAACACACCTATGGTGGTTCACTGCAGGTAAGTATGTTCACCAAATCATTGTTTGGTGGCTTTGGATTTCAATCCATAATAATGCACGGGGAAGTTGCCAGAAGAACAACCATGGAGACTGAGTGCACAGATATGGTTCTAGTATGGACAGCAGTGAAGATTTCTCTAGCAGTCCTTCTTGCTCCTTTCTAGAAGGAAAAATGCCAATGTCTGTTCTTCCATTTATGGAAGTTCATTGAGGTGATGTCAGGGAAATAATTTCTCCAAAAATTACCATAAAGTACTGCTGGATTTTTCTCCATTTTCCTCTTTAATCATAAGAAGAGGAATAGCAAATGACATGTGTTGGTTTAAATTGCTTCTATTATAATTAGAGCTCTTTTTAAGAAGGAAGTATTAAAAATATATTTAAAATGTACATGTCACATATCATAAGGAAGAAACTATTTGAAGCCACTGAGAATGACAAATAGAAATAAGGGTTTGCATAGGCAAGATTTCAAACTTGAATGCCTGTAAACAGTTAAAACCTATATTTAGTCTCTTAAATAAATGGTCTGGTGGTTAGAGGTGTTCAGCTGTCATAGTTTTCACTGGTTTCATTAACAAACTTCTGTTCGAAAGAGTAAGTGTGTGGGGAAGCCTAAGTCTTAAGGAAACCAATGAGTGTGACATGCATTTTGTGCAGGTCAGTGTTCCCACTGAATGAGTGGGCAAGCTTCATAAAAAGGATCTGAACTCGTAGGTCTGCTACTGAGTCTTTGCCCCATTCTCACTTGGTGAGTCTGGAAATAAGTGGAAGGAAAAGATAGCTTTGATGCTACAAATCTTTTCCACTTTATCATGCATGGGAGTTCTTTTTATTTGTTCTCAGCATCCTGTGGGTGCCACCCACAAAGGGTAGTAAAGCCTTACTTAGTTAATATTCTTGTCTTTGATGAACACTTCGCTCTATTGCAAGGGCCAGAGAGACTATGACAGGAGAGAACAACATGGTCCTCATGTTTTCAGGACATTTATATTCTGTGGGGAATCTCTGCAAGGAACCCTATATTCTTTTCAGAAGGGAGATATGTAAAGGGGCCAGCGTGGGCCTGATACTCCACCTGTGCTCAGATTCCTGATGGTTATAAAGCATTACTATGTATTCTCATATCCAGAAAACTCATTCATTACTTTTTTCTCATTAGATATTGCAAGCTCAAGAGTTCTGCTATATATCTCTTGATTATCTGCAGTAATATAGCCTGCATTTATTACACTAATTGCAGAGAAGTCTGAGAGTTATTTGGAAATGATCCTATTCATTATAAGACCTTGAAATAAAACACTTCCTACTAGCATGTCTTGCACACTCATCCTCTTTTTAAAAGTATTTTCTTTTAAATTTTTTTGCTAGATCCCATGTTGTTTTGTCTCAAATACTAAAAGTATTACAGAATCCCAGTGTGATTTCACAAAATCTTGTGAGTTTTTTTCCTCTCAATTAATGAGCTCTAGAAAATGCACAGAAAAGCTATAGGGTTTTTTTTCCCACTCAAACAGGTTTGGGTCATATGAACATATAAATGAGTAATATCTCATTTTTCTGATGATAATGAGAAATCAAAACTTACGAAAATGTGAAATCAAAATTAGAAAATGGCTCAAATCCAGATTTCACTTGATCCAATTCAAAAAGAAATTCACAAGATGTAAATACTGAAAAAAAGATTTAGGTTTTGTTTCAAAAGTTTTTCTTTTCACAATAAACAATTTATCCAGAATATTCTAAGAAAATGCTGAAAGCATTAACATAAAAGCTTTATCTTATCATGTTTGCAGTGCTGGTGTTGGAAGAACAGGTGTTTATATTGCACTTGACCATTTAACCCAACATGTAAATGACCATGACTTTGTGGATATCTATGGACTTGTAGCTGAGCTAAGAAGTGAAAGGATGTGTATGGTACAAAACCTGGTAAGATTTATCTATTCTGTTTTCCTGTTGTTGAAAAATTAGGCATCTCTTCACGTGACCTACAAAACAAGACTAGAACACTCATAACAATCAGCCGTATAATACATTTTCTACCAAATCCTGCTTTTCTTTATTTCAGGCATTGTAGAAGTATATTGTCTACCTAAGTACACTTAGCCAGCAAAGTCTTGATAAGTGCTGAAAAGAGTGCTATTTATTTTTAAACCGAAATAATAATTTCTCAGTCTCTAAGAAAGTTTATTTCAAGTTTTGGGTGCAGAACAATTGTTATATTAAAAATTGATTCACTCATTCTCTACTTAATTTGACTTTATTTACTACTTTATTTACTACATTAGTGGTTTGGTTTTTTTTTTTTTGTATGCATATGTGGCGTAGTCCACCAAACTTTAAAATATTAATCTACTCTTGAACTCATTATTGATTCATTGATTCTTTTTCAATTGCTTTAAATAAAATAGTACATATGGATGGATTTAATCACAGATTTTAAACTGTTCAAAATCAATGGTGGGTTTTGAGTCTAAAATGTACATTTCTGGCAGACTTATTTTGTATGGATATAAGTCAGTGATGACTTGCTGGTGAGGAAGACTTCCTTCTGCTGCATTTGGAATTGAAAGCATATGTAAAGGAATAAGAGAAGAATTTTAAGCTGATCCTAAATGCCCAGTGGAAAGGAAATCAGCTTTATTTGGGTAAAGCTGCTGGCATAAGTCTCCTGCTGGCCAGATCTAACCCAGGGCAGCCTGAAGCCTTTGAGTCTACAGCATGACTTACCAGCTTCTCAGTGTGGATGAGTAGTTTCAGGATAAACTTCAACATGACTGATGGATTTAAATTGATTTTAATGTAAGGAGACTTGATCCATTTGGAATGAAATTCTGCTATTCCATATCACATCAGAATATATAAAAGTTTGTCAGAATACACTAAGCAGTTAATCCTTCTTCAGAAGATTTTATGGGACCTTCTGATGATATTCTGACATGATGTATCTTGTAAGGCGCAGTCTGGATATCATGTGCTCTAAATTTTTCCTTTTGAAGTTTTGATGCAGCTAAACAATTGCCAGTACTTTCTTGTGATGATGAATTCTGGGAATACTTTTTGGTTCTTGTTTTACTTTTTTGACTAGAAGTAGAATCATCTAGAAATAAGTCAAAGTCTGGAAGGCAATTTAATGGGAGCACTCCCAAAATAAAATCTTTAAACAGTGAGATATTCAATAATATTATTGTATGTTTTTAAAATATGCATCATTTTTGTGTATCTCTTCATTTGAATGTTTTGGCAGGGGCTAGGGAAAGGTGTGCCAAAATGCAATACAAGATGATGATGTCAGAGTTCAGATTTCCTAACAAATCGAGTATCCATCTGTATGCTAGCTGCAAAATTCTGAGATAGCCTGTTCTCTGTCCAGGTCATTTCTAGCTCATATTTGCAAGACTACAAAAGTCAGATCAGCAACAAAACTTGCCCAAAGGGAATCAATCTTGTAAAGTTTTATGGTGGATTCAAAAGTCAAGCTGTTCTGAGAGTTCTGTTATAAAACACTGTTGAGTTGCCTATTAATCAGATTTTATGTGATCAGCACAGAAGATATAAAAGAGAGGAGCAATTCCTTCCCAGAACTCAGTATAGAAATCCCTCAGTCAAACTGTCTGTAAGATCTATGAGTAAAATAGATAAAAGCTGATTGCTCTCGGACCTGTATTTTGCTTGTTTATAGCTTCAAAATAATGTTCCTTTTGCTACCAGAGTCACAATCTGTTACTGTAATGAATGGATGAGAACAGTTAAGATTGTCGTTGTTTCTAACTGATAAAATAACTAGTTACACATTAATAATCAAGTTAGCCTGCTTCATTCTCCCTTGGCAAACCCAGAAAGATTTTCATTGCTACATCATCAGAAGTTGCTGTATGAGTGCAAGAGATTACAGAGCTTTCAGAGGCTGCATTCTGAACTGGAATAACCAATCTAAACACTGAAATTTAAGACCTTCATTCTAGAAATCCATGTTTGTTTAGCAGACATATCAAAGTTTATCTTCTTGCCAAGTACAAAGGCTAGTTTGAAGTAATGTCATGTATTATTTCAGTAAGAAAGTTATTGAAAGGAAAGGTGTAATGGTGCTGCATGCTTCAGAAGGTCTGTGAAAAGCTGTTTTAATTACAGAGAGTTCTGGAGCTGTGACAGTAACTCTTATCCATGTAAATTTCTCTCATACAATCAGTTTCTCTCATACAATCTGAGACATTTGAATTCCAAATTAATGGCAGTTCTGAAATAAAATAACAATTATTGAGCGAAAAAGTTACATAAATATTTTTACCTGCACAAAGTCAAGGATAAGAGTATGGTTTTGGTGCAGATATTCCAAATCCATCTCAACAAGGTCCTGGTGCAAAATGTTCTAGCTAACCCAGCTTGAGCAGTGGGTAGTTGCACCAGGCGGTTTCAAGAGGCCTCTTCCAACCTCAATGTACCTGGCTTATTTTCTGCATCTACATATACAATACTTCTCCTATGTGAATATATGCTTAATCCATTTATTATATTTCTGTTTTCATTCCTTTATTTCATTCTTACATTGCCTTATTTTGCTTTCTTCTTTTCAGACTTTATGTCCTTGAAAGTGTCAAATTAACTTTAGTTGCCCACTCTTTGTGCTATCATATGTTAAAAATGAGGCTACAGCTCGGGAAGTATCACTCAAAATGCTGGGTTAACTTGCTCCTAGCACAGGTGCAAGCTCCTAGAACATATAGGTTTAGATTTACTTGAACTTTTGCATTTGAGTGCACCCTGCTGGTTTTCTCTATGGTAGAAAGAGAAAAATTTTCTTATCTAGACGTTACATTCATGTGGTTCAGTTTCTTCAGTCTGCATCTCGTGGCAAAATGTCTTTTCATAGAACGAACATTCACAGAAAATTGTGGAGTAGTCTATTATTCTCAGTAATGGTTAGTCTAACTTCATATATCTTACTGTTCATAAGAATTAATATGTTTTGGCAAATTTAAAGCATTATGTTTCATAGTAATTGAAATCAGATCAGGCATATACGATATGGTCACTGAAGTACTGAGATTGCTGTGTTAAACTGCAGTTACTTTGAGATTTTCTAGGTATTATAGAAAAAGTTAAAAGGTTATTTGGTATTACAAGTAGATTTTTCTTCTAATCAAGCATCTTTAAATTCACACCTTGCAGGCACAGTATATATTTTTACATCAATGTGTACTGGATCTGTTGACAACCAAGGGAAGTAGTCAGCCCTTATGTTTTGTAAATTATTCAGCACTGCAAAAGATGGACTCTCTGGATGCCATGGAAGGTAAGGAGATACAGACTGTGTCAAAATTATTTTTTTCACAGCAGGTGCAATGATTTTCCAGACTAAGAAGCAGCAAAAAAAAGTCCTTTGACATGCATTTTTTGCTTCAAAAGTGTAAATATCTAGCCTTTTGCTGCTCTTTATTCCTCCTCACAATAATGGTCATTGATCAAACTTTCCCCACTTTTTTCCATGCAAGATCTTTTAAATTCAGTGAAAAACAGTTATCTGTCATAAGTTATTATTTGTTTAAAAGGTAGGTTAATTTAATATATCTGTTTCTTCTGCAGGTGATGTGGAGCTTGAATGGGAAGAAACAACCATGTAAATACTAGGAGTAAATATTACAGAAAAGGAGATTTTGAAAATCAAAGTAATATTTTTCTAAGCACAGGGGCCAAAGTGAATTCCCCTATTTTGTTGATTAAAGGAAACACAGATGATTGAGACATCTTTTCTTCTATCAATGTGCCTTCATAAATAAGTTTAAGTATTTTATCCAGAACACCGAGCAATAATGGTTTGGAGTACTTTTGCACAGACTGCACTTCTAGTGTTATATAAGTAGTGCATTCAGTATGTATTTAAAGTGTATTTGAACACATTCCTTTTTTCCAAACTATCTTTGTAAAAGAAAAATGAGCCAAATAGGATGTAAAAATTAATATTTCCATTGAACCTACTTTGGTGTGAATTTGCTGTGTTCTGTATGTTTTTGTTTTAAGTAAAAGCTAAGGTTTCTTTACTCATTCTTGATAGATTGGCTTCAGTGTTGTCAGTTCTTGCAGATTAATTCCAAGACCATCACACTGATCTTTACCTAACTGTATGTTCTTGTGTTTTGAATATTTTTTTTACAAGTGGTGGTACATCAGCTCATGATCCTGAACAGCTGAAGAGTCACCTTCTGACATAGGGAGGATTATTCAGCTTTTACACAGCACACAGTAGCTCTTCAGGGACACTTGGGGCTATTTAAACTATTTTATAATCAGCAGGTTGGGGTTTTTTAAATACATAATGAAGATTGCATATGTTCTGTGCAGAAAAAAAAAGTGGTTTACATTCCTGCTACTTTTTCAAGCAGATAAAACAAGGTAAAACTATAAATCTATTCTCTGTTAAAATGAATGCCAGATTGACTTATGTAATAGAATGTTTAGAATTCATTCACCTTTCTTGAATATAACACTATTCAACGTTTTGAAAAGTTGCTCAAAATTTAATATCAATGTATTTTATAACATGGTTGTCAAGTAAAAGAGGTTTTGTACCTTCCTCAGGATTGGCAAATCACTGCAGACATTGAAAATTATGGGAGCTAATATCTAGAGATTTAATAAAACATCTTCCACTTCCAATGATGATGATGATAATTTTTATTATTGGAAATAGATCTGAAACAGGGATGAGAGAAGCAGGAAGCTTGTATCTGAGAAGAAAAGCAAAAATTAGTAGATTAGGAAGACTAGAGGGATAATGAAACTGTGTGCCCTGGTTTTACATGGAAGTGACAGTATTCAACTGATATTGGGTGGAAGGGTTGATTGCTAAGTTTTTCTCGGGTAAAGAAATGTATCATCATTCTGAATAGCAATGGAGCTGTGACCTTAATATGAGATGCAAAACATAATAGCAAAGAGACTTTGGAACTGCCATCTTATATTGTGTTTAGACAGAAGAAATCAAAACTGTCTTGTTGAGGCATCAAGCTCAGGGAAGTCAGACAAAACTCTTTAGAACCCTGAAATATGTATGTGAGGGGCTGTTCTTGTATGCACACACTCTGAACAGAATAGCCAGTGAACAAAAATTTCCATTTCTTCACTGTAGCTTCCAGACAGAAAATGCTATGCAGATGGTAATGTAGTATTTTTTCAGAACTAAACGGCGGTGTTTTTAGAAACTGGCAAGGATGGTACAGTGAAGACCCTTTGTAATTTTGCAGAAAGTGCCAAATATCTAAAATGAAAATCAAAAGACAGCATTTAAGGAGGTAGAAGTGATCTACAGAGCTATTTGGGCAATCTGTCTTTTAGGAAGATCAACGGTATTGTAAACATCACCTGTCAGGCTAAAAAGAAAACAATGCCTTTTAAAGCTTGATAGGGGGAGAGAGAGGTGATGTCCACAGCTGTTCAAGTCTCTGGCAAAGCATTCGGTGCAGCTCTAGTTTCATTTGGTTCCTATGAAACATGTGTTCTTCATTTATTATACATGTACTTTAAAGTATTCTGACAAATTGCTTATAGGGACTTACAGATGTTTTTTGTGATTTGTGGTTGTACTTGGTAGCAGTACAGGGAGCACTGTGATAAATTGACATTATAGAGTCATAATCTTGTATAGTCTTATATCCACAATGGTGGAATATCTGGAGGAAAAATCTAAGCCTTATGCGACTCAGAGATGAACTCCAGAAGTCCTAAATTTGCTTAAGTGTTCTCTGGCTTTTGTAAAATACTTAATGGTGAAGATTCTATAAACTCCTTTAGGGGACCTGCCTATGGTTACACTGTAGGTTACACTGCATTCAGTAAACTGCTTGCCTGACAGAAAATGTGATTCCCTTTTCTCTATGAAAAGTAATTCAAGTACTTTACTGTACAGTTCGACATAAGCGATCTGATATATGTCACCTTGATGCATTTTCTATTGTCTCCAGGGTAAAAGATAATATTCAGCATAAACTGGCCACAGCTTGTAAGGTACATGGTCAGGGAAAGAAGTATCTCCAAGCAATTCTCCGCAAATACTGGTTTTTAGTACAAACACAGCAGTAGTTTGAACCTTACTGTGTGTCTGCCAGTGCTATACAGGGATAGAGGAGCATCCATAGATCAAGAAATTCCTCCAGACCTCAGTTCAGTTATGAAGGAAGAATTTCCACTTAGTCTCTTGTCTTCCATCCCTCCTTCCCTTTTGAAATGACTCTTTCCTATGGTGTTGCTACTGACAGCATGGCAGAGCTCGCGTCAATTGCTATTTTAAGAATATGTATATATA
>VXBC01010160.1:693725-722526 GCA_013399945.1 Ploceus nigricollis
GCCCATCCATTCATTTTTAATGTCACCACTCAATTTTCTACAAATTCTTGGCACTACTAATATAGCAAGAGTGTACTCTGCCAAAATTAGAAATGGAATGAATAAAAATTGGACGAAAAAATCAGAAATTCTACAGGATTATTGAAATTAGGTCACACTCTATTAAATTATCTGGAATATTTCTAGATACTGATATATCTCCATACAAAGAAAAAGCAGTATTTATATATATATGTATTTATAACCAGTTCTGCTGGACATCCTTACAAGAGACTACTGTGAGTACCCTTAAAATACTGATCTGTTCACAAACTTAACAGAAAGACAGCAGAACATTAAGTTCATGTTGAATTTAAAGCATTTCTTATAGTGTTAGAAGAGTTGATAAAAATAATTGAGTTCAGTTGTGATTTTACTGCATATATGGAGCTATTCAGTAATTTAATCTCTTGACATTATGTGAAAGATTAATAATGTGAATTAATCTGTGTAGTACCATATATTGCTGCAATATAGAGTACAATCATAAGCAGTTACTAAGAAAATCAGCAAAGAACAATGAGTCCATCATATTTCATACTAAGGTAGCACGACAGGGAGCTTTCTTAGTTGCATACAGAAGTTAAAAAGCAACCTAGATGTCGATATAAATTTGCTGAGATTCAGGGTACAAAGTCCTGTGAAGTCTGTGAACAGAGGAGATTTTTTCTGAAAATGTTTTGACAGCGGGTTAAAATAAAATTTGAGCAGTACCTGTTTCAAAGGGTTACATACATGTTAAGCATAACACAAGATGATTGTCTGTCCATGGAAATATACAGTAAAAATAGATCCAAAATAATTTTTCTTTTAAGACATATGATAAGCATTTCATTAGCTACTGGTTTAGAGGATATACACATGGTAATAATGAATTCAGCGTTGTTTTATAACTAAGTTATGTGCCCATTCAGTGCTGCAGTGCACTGAATACAGTGGACGATAACTTGAAACCATTGACTCATAGCACTGAACATGTCTTTGTTGGTTTTGATTTTAAGGAAATGAGTCAGAGAAAATGTGCTGAAAGTTGATGCTCTGTTTCAACCTTTTCTCTGTGACTATTGTGTCACCACTCTACGATTTCGAAAAAAAACCAATTCCTCCCAACATTGTTCTCCATGTTCTCTTCTCTTTTCTAATGTTGTGTTTCTTATCTGTATGTGACTATATTAGAAGGAGTTGCAAACAATAAATGGGTCATCTGAATTCCAGTACTGCAGGCACGATCTGCTGGTAGTCTTACAGGTGTGTGGTGGTCTTGCTGCAATCCTTCCCTCTGTCTCTTTCCCATGAGTTGATTTCCAGATGACATCATGGAATATCAGGCATGTTTTCGCTCTGACTCCTGTTCAGTACATTTTCTGCCCTGTCCTCTCTGTGGCTATGACTACCAGGCAAGTGCAAAGCTACATCTCTGGTTCCAGAGTTGAGCTATGTTACCAGTGGCATGTCTATGCAGCATCAGCTCTGCATACAATTGTAAGGGTAAGCTGATTTCCTATCCAGAAGTTCCCCTTACTGCTCCAATAAATTCTGGTATAAATTTTAGTACTGGTCATTGTTCAGTGTGAGCTGAAGAAAGCAGGATGGATTCAGTGTTTGATATTTTGCATGGAGATTCTCTTTTCCCAACAACTTTTCCCAAACAATGCTGAACTAATTACTAATTTTAATTGTTTCTTCTCACAGCTCCCTTATCATGTAGGCCCTTTCTCAGATTCTATGTAAATAAAACTGAAAATCAATGGCTTTTCACCACTGAGGGTATGACACATTTCATAGATCCCACATCATCAGGCAGCTTGCAATGAAGTTGTGAGTCTGTATTTCAGTTGAAAGACAGCATTTGTAAGGTTTCAGATATATTTGGATCATCTTACTCTGCTTGTTGATTGGTGTTACCAGGGTGATCTTTTTGTAGGATGACAGCTGCACCCAGCTATCCACTGTAATCATGAATAAACTGTTCCAGTACTCCTTACAGTCAATACTGTGAGAGCTGGGGGAAGTTTTACAAGGATGTTCCCAAAATATTTTGGAGGAGATGGAGTTCTGAATGATATAAAAAGAATACTTGGATACTGGAAACCTAATATGCAGCTAAAGCTGTACCATTCACAGTTGCATTCCGTGAAGCTTGCTGAGCAGGGGGTGTGTCCTGGAGTACACAGACCAGATTTGGGACAATGTAACAACCCGAGTAATGCATGGTGCAGGGAGCTCTTGCCATCCATGCAGGAATGAACTTAAATAAGCTTTACCATAAAATGTCCTTGGTTTACTTGGAAAACACAAATGCAGGTAACACCTATTATGACAGCTGGTAACATCCTTTGTGATTCAACTTAGTGCAAGGAACAAAGGACTCTATTTAGTCAATTCTTTCCATAATCTTAAATATAGAAACAAATATTTTGACATCACAAGTGTAGAACATGGACAGACTGTATATAGACAAGGAAGATTTTCTTCCACTCATGGAGGCACAAACATAAAACTAATTAAACATGTATGTCCCTCTCTTCCCCTCAGTCTGCTATCTGCATGTGTTCACCAGTTGGGAATAATATTCATTCACAAAATAACATTAATTCACTTTTAATTTGATTCCTGTATTAGCAATACCTTTCTCATAATCCAGCATAAAGCAGTTACAGAACTGTGCCTTTTCATGTATCTGCCTTCTGATTGGATTCACAATAGCTCCATCTAACTATTTTTCTTAGAGAATTCTACTTATTCTCTGTCACTATTACAGGGACAATACACAGAGTGTAAATCTGGGCTTGCATATTGTGCACAGAATTCATTACTGAGCTGCACTAACACAATACTGCACTCCACGCCTGGGCAAGGAATTGACCTGAGGAGTGGCTGCCTAGCATGTAATCCTACTCCCTTTGAGAACAAGATAGTTATCTGACAATGCACTGTCCCATTCAGGGAGTCCAGAAAATGTTCTCAAAGCTGTCTGACATTTATATGTAGGAGTTTAATTTGAACCTTTCTCTGCTAAGGATGAACAAGAAACTTCAGGTCATTTTCATCATCAGCAGCAACCCATCTTTGTTGCTTAGGACACCAAGAACCAAACCTCTTGTTTAACTGGTGTTAATAGTGCTTTTAACTTATAAAGACTTACTGTCTTCTTCATGGTTTGCACTGAAAGTGCACTTAAATTTTGATACATTTCTGTCCTTTATATCTTTTTTTTCTCTTTCAAAGTGGGGATTTGGAGATATGACTTTTTATTAGTCACAGGTTGTCTTAAGAAAATAGTGAGCTGTCCTGATAAAACAGCCACTAGGAGAATTCTTTGATACAAAATATTCCATCATAATGGCCAGTTTATTGTAATTCCTAAAAAATACTCTCCTACACCCTGTGATGTGGCTGTTATTGTAAGAAAACATATCTACTAAATATCCTGTACACCAAGAGTGTGACTGAATGCTCATGAAGGCAGATACATTAATCACTTCTTGATTTTCCCATTCTTTTATCCTATCCTGGCACTCCAAAGCAGGTTTTCGGGACATATCAGGTTACTAGTTAATGATGATTAATGCATCAGCTATATTAATTCTGTCGAAATTTAATGAGACAAGCATTCCCCTCTTGCATGCTGGTGTGCTCTCTCTGAAACCAGAAGGGATCCCTGGCATCACTACCAGTGCCAGCTGGCAGTCAGAAGAAGATGGTCCTCTGCTAATGTGGGAGAAAATCCGTTCTTAGTTCTAGGTTTTCATGGACTTTGCATGTCTGAAACAGATCACTTGATCTCTGTATAAAAAATACCTGTAAAATCTTTCTTCCTAACAATTATGTGTCCTATGTATTTGTATTTGAAAGCTCTGGGGGAAACCAGTTTCTTCCAAAATGTCTTTGTGCACCTTCTGTCACAACTAGAAATACCATCAAAGTAATAATTTCTTTCTCCATCCCAACCAAACAAATGGCCAAAAGATTGTTAAGCATCACTATGGATGGCATCACTGCAACACAGTGCTCGTGCTTTGCTTCGTTTTCATCATCCTTTCAGTTCTCTTGTCTTGACAAGGAAGAACCTGTGGTAGGCAGTGGCTCTTAAGATGAAGGGCATTAGCTAAGAGAGATTTTGCATAGAACTAACTTCATCTTTCTGGAAAGATTCTAAATCTGCACTTCAGGAGTACAGCAGGTAGTTATCAACCAAGGCATCTTCTTTTTTTTTCAGTGTTTGGGAAAAAGTCTCCCAGCACTGTGTCTGGAATACTAGAAAAATTACAAAAATTACAAGAATTAACTGAAGATCACTTTTTCTAGCTTGTGATCATTGTTACAATATATCACATCCACATATCCTTTATTATTGATGCATGCACAAGCAGCTACTCAAGCTCTTGAAACTAAAAGCACATCTAAATCAGTCATGTCAGGTGTGACTAGCTTGTTTTGTGACCATTAAGTTTTGAATCTACAGAAGTGATTGATTCTGGTTTTAAAAATAAACTTTGGGCTGTCATATTATCTGGTTCTCCAAAACCGGGAAGAATGTTCAGCAGTGTTGTTAAGTAGACTTTGTGAAACAAAATTTCTCCAACAGCTGAAAGAAGAAGAAAGGTTCTATTGAGATAAAACTAACAAAAAGTGTCAAAATGGACAGCTGGTGTCAATTCCAGAAGGATTTAAAACTTAGACATGAGCTTGAAAAAAACATGTTAATTGAGCCAATATCTGTATGAAAAGAACCTTGTACTTAACAAAAGTACATTGAATGATGTGCTTGAAATATGTGTATTAAAATAGGAGAAAAAAATACTGCATTAATTAAATACAGAAATACTATATTCCATTGATATCCAGCATCATATGATGTGTTTTGCTTTTTCCTGAGAGAGAAATTCCAAATAAAAGTCAGAGTTCGAAGTTTTGATGAACTTGGCTAAAAGGTCCATCTTTCAAACACGTAAATCTATGAGCAAGACTTTATGGTGTCATTTCTAAGAAAATACAAATCAAATTAAATTATGTTTTCTATTACAATTTCTATTTTTAAACAAGTCTTAGTAATCTATATAGGATATTTTCAATCACATTTAGGAAATCAATACAGTATATACTGTAGAAGAAGTATGTACAGTTCTTTCTGGAGAAGGACTGCAAGAATAATTTTAGGCTCCGCATTTCAGCAGAGGCTAGCCTTGTGCTGCACACAGGTCACACACAATTCAAATAAAGTTCCACGCCAAATACATATCACATGACTGGCAGTGAGGGTCTGCTGGCATTGCTGGGTAATCCAAACCCTGCCTTTGGGAGGAAGTGAGTCAGGGGAAGCTGTTGAGGCCAACAGCATCAGAATAGCCCAGGCACTCAGCCCAGTCATGTTCCACAATGAAGCAGTGAGCTCACAGGACAACCAAAGCAATCTCCTGCATTCCAGACTTTCCAAATGAGTGTTCCTCTCCTGCTTCTCTGTTTTCAGTATACAGACCAGGTAGATTACAATCTGCTTCTTATTCCATGGACTTCATTTTTTTTTCTCTTTTTTTAAAATTTTTTTTGTCTGAAGGTCAACAAGAAAGGTATTAAGAAAGGAGCAATGACATAAATAGGAGTTGGGTTGTGTTCGAGAATTTCAAGGGCATTTAAATGTTACAGTGTTTAACTCTTGGGCAGAATCCTCAGCTGACAGGTAAGTGGCCAAATTCAAAGCACAAAGAAAACTAGCAACTCAAGAAGGGAATTCTCAGAAATTATGAGTGAGACTTAGGAAAAAATAAGGACTGATGATGTAGATAAAAATTGTTGTCTAATTCAACTGGAATTGCCAGTTCTGATTTCCCCTTCTAAAAAAGTCCAGAAGTAAACTGCTAGGATTTTATTTTAAGCACTCAAATAATACACTGATTTACTTTCATCCTCTTCTTGATTCAGAACAGGGAACTGTTTATCCTTGTTTATCACATCTCAGGGAATCATCACACCAGGGAATCACACATGCATTATCTGTCTTGTCCCAGTAGTGCCATTTTCAAGAATATTCAGATATTCCTTCAGAAAGGGATGTACCCTGAGGGAGTCAGGCTCTTACATGAAATGTGGAAGGCAGCTGTTCAAAACCTGAAGTACAGTAATAAAAAAAATTACAGGAGCCTGGTTGGATCTTCTCCTTCCCCACAAAAGCACTGATATCTTGACTTCTTTTCTTCTTCTACCTTTAATGCTCCTCAGTTATCCCCCCACAAAAAAAGCAGAATTCTTAATAATAAGGAACAATCATAACATATTTCATAGCAAAATAGGGCAAAAAAAGGAATCTCATTGTCCCATAATCTGCATATTTTGCTTGAAGGCAGTGTCACTTCTAGCAGAAGTTGATTTGCTGCTTCTCTGCAGCCAAGTTATCTGGGTTTTCTTTCTATCAGGACACAGACATAAATCTGCCTTATTATAACTGATTGCATCTATTTGTTTCCATCCACATAAACACCAGCAACATTTTACTCTCTTCCTCTTTGCAGCAGTGTTTACTGTTTGTTTGATCACTGCCAGCACTTTCCCTTGGCTTTTCTATACTCTTTATCACAACATTCATTCAACATTTACACAATGTTTCCAAGCACCTCATCATTCTTGTTAGCATTTCGTCTTCCTATTCTGTGCTTTCTGTAGTTGTACCAGCTGTATCAGTTTTGAGATGCAGTGCAGTCCCTGAAAATAGACATGGAAATGCAGCTAAGTCTTCCCAGCCTAGAACAGGAGGGAAGGAGTACCTCATGTGCCTCTGACCTGTTTGCATGTCCTAGTGGGATGTGTGGGATTCTTTTCTGAACAGCATGATATATGCTCATCTTACAACTCACCATAACTATCAGTTTCCTTCTTCTGTAGAATTACCACTTAGCTAGGTACTCAGTTTGTATTTCTGCAGTGATCTTACCCCCTGAAGTGCTCATTTGTGCCCTTGTCCTCATCGAATTGAGGTCATGAACAATTTGAAATCTACACAAGTCCTCCAAAAGTTGATAATTCAAGATGTCTCCGTGATATCTGCAAACTTGACAAGCATATTTTCAATTCAACCAGATGAGTTATTAATTAAAACCAAAGTTCCTAGAGCAGCACTCTGGGAAGTCCCTCATTTAAGAGTTCTGCTTTGATGAGTTTACAAAGAGTTGAATATGCATATGAGTTTCATTACATAGTCTTCATTTTCATAGTGTCCATATGAGGATGGCATGTGAAAATGTAGAAAAAACTTCATTTAAATCAAGTATGTGTTTTCTGCTTGTTCTCCTTATATTCTGCTATATTTCTGCTTATTGCATAACACCTAACATGGCAAGGCAAAAAAATCTCTTTAGCACAGCTTAGTCTTAAGGATTTTTTAACAGGAGCAAAACTACTCCATGTTGGCATTATTCACTCCTTTGTATTCTTACAGGTGTACACAAATATTGTATAATTTTCCAGTATTTTCACAGAAACTTAGGTTGAACTCCTCATCTACAAGTCCCATTCCTTCTGTTTCTGCTTTACATTTATCCATCTATACTCCTCTGCAAGCTCACTCATCCACCAGCTGTTCGCAAAGACATCAGAAAATGGCAAAGATAATTTCAGGCAATTCTCTAATTACACTGAGTTTACTAGTTTTAACATGTAACTTAATCTAATAATTTTACCTCTTGGTTTTTCTGTCCTGTCCTGACTCCTTCTACTTTTGTTATTAGTGCTAATAATTTTGTTAGCCAGCTAATTGCACTTCATTTTTTAATAGCGTTTTGAATTGACAGAGGCATTAAGCCCAGCATCATCTCTAAATGGCTTTCTCTCTGTTTAGGTCTGCTTTGTTCTCTTGATACTGCAAATCAAACCCTAATAGAAGTTTCTTAATTTTTATGAGTTTTGATATTGATTTCTTGATTTGTCCCTTGCCTTTCTGAATCTGTCCTAACATGTCTGTGCTATCCTTTCTTTCCCAACCTTTTTTTCCTGTGTTGCTTACGACTGCTCTTCCTCAGCTTTAGAACAGAGTATTAGAGCAATTTAGGCTGGAAAGGACCTGTGGAGGTCATCCAACCCAGGTCCAACTTCAAAGTCTGATCAGGTTACTCAGGGCCTTGGTATGTCAAGATGGCCATTTATCTTGTGGCTTCACTAAGAGGCACTTACAGTCTCATCAAGAATGACAAGTCCTGAACTGCCACATAAAATGCCCTTGGCTAAGCTGTATTTGAGGTTCAATCTAGAAAGTGTGTTCTGACTCCATCTGTTCTAGGTCTTGTCAATATGTCAGCACATGAAAAATAATGCCCCTGGCTGCTCTGCCAAGCCAACAGCGAGTGATTTCTGCATCCATCCAGAAGATCATGTTTAGATACATCTGCAAATTTACTGATAAAAAATGCAGCACATATACCTTTCCAGACATCTCTAAGGTCTTGCAGCAGCAAGGTCTGAAAGTACACATGAATTTAGGCACTCAAATTGGGGCACAGGGACATAAATCCCATGTGGAGTCAGGCCCTTGATGGCATTAGTGCTAATTGGCATGTTCTAACCTATGCGCTCCCTGATGTCTCTTGGCAGCTCTGAGACCGTCCTCATGGACGTCCAAGAAGGATTATCTATCTAGATTTCCCTTCACTGGCTTGTCCCTTGGGACTTGATCCTGCAAGCCCTATCAGATGTAAGTAATGCAAAAAATACTTTGGGAGGTGAGACACTTCTGGGATGTTCAGAAAGGGATTAGATAAATTGATGGGCAACATGTCTGTAAACAGATACTAACAGAAGCAGGATGTGCTCTGTAACACTGAAAGTTGGAAGAGTCACATTATCCATTAATTATTTCTATAAGTTCACTGTGTCCAAGACCAAGTATGTGGATGATGGACATAGACTATACGTGACTGGTGTGATATCTGTGTCATATTTGTTAAAGGAAGCCATTTGGTTCAGATCAGTAGTTGCTATCACATATTAATTCTTATGGCAAAAAGGAATGTAAGGATGGCTGAGACTAGTCCAATCTGTTCTTCCTAGTACTGCATTTCCTCAGGTACAACAGAGTTGAGATCATGAAGATCTGACCTAGGATTGCCACTGTGCTGAACCAATGGTAGCAAACTGGTCAAGAAGTGATATGCAGGACAACAAGAACTTGTCAAGTCGTATCATGCAATCTCTTTCAGAAATATCTGTTAGGCAATTCCTGTCTCCACCGGAGTTCAGCACAAATGTTTGTTGGGATCAGCAGTGTGCACTGACAGCTCAAGTGAAAAAGCTGTTGGTCTAACTTGGACTCTTCAAATGAAATTAAATTCTGTTATCAGTTGCTATAAAGTTGCAAATAAATCACAAAGAATTCACATTTCTGCCCCAGGTATTTTTTATTAAAATAATCTCAAAGTACTTGAAGCCAAATCAGCCATCACAATCAGAAAGCTAATTCCTTCCAAGAACCTGGCACAGTTGATAAGACCACTCTATATATATCATGACTTGGAATTTTTGGGGCATTGGAAAAGTCGCATCAAGAAGTTTGACTAACTTTAGTCTCATTTACAACTCTCTATATACGTCAGTTTGAGTCACAGGCATTACTATTGTTCTGTGCATGCATGCAGGTCTTGAATGTGCTATAACTAAGGTGACTCATTGACTTTCTTCAGAAATTAAAACACAGCCATAATTTCTTTTTTATTAGCTAGCTCATGTTGGTCAGAGAAAAGAGAATTATTTTATCACATCAGGCAGTGTTTCTACTGATTGTAAATTCTTGCCTGACTTTCAGTTCAGGGACATTGTGAGCACTTATTTATCTTCTCTCAGAGAATATCATATGTCTCAAGAAAGTGACATTGTTTTTTCTAGTCTTGTATTTTCTCTTCTTACTTCAGATACATGACTTCACAAACAGCTTAGACGTTCCAAAAAATGCTAACCAAGTTCACTGTTAACTAAATCAGGATATAAATACAGTACTGAACAGCTGGAATTCTGGAAAATAGTTTATGTGAAGTGTCACAAAATTCCTGGGACCATGGAAATGTCAAATTTGATATGCTTGACTGAGAAAGCTCCACAATGAGAGGTGATAATCCAAGCCTCTGCAGATTCTTTATTGTTTATAAACTGTTGCTGCTGCCTGTATAAAATCATCTTCAGCAAAGACACATCCTCTGCCTGGAAAGACAGCTAAATATCAGCACCCATGAGGCATTGATGCTGCTTGAGTGTGCTCACACACTACTTTTCAGCCAGTATAATGAATAATCCAGTTTGTAAAGATGGTACCAATTGTGTGATCATTTAATAACTCCTTATTCCATTAAATACTCAGGCCTAGCATCAGGTAGATCAAGACTATATATANGGAGCAATCCTAGTGATCCAGAACCTTCAGAGGGCTCTCATCTTTGAAAGAAATTTCAAGTAATTAACTATTTATTAATTATTGGCCAATGTTTCTTGGTAATTCTTCATTAATGACATTGAAATTTGGATGCTGATTTCTAATTCTTTTCTATTAATAAAAAGTGATTTCCTTGGAAAAAAACTGTAGGAAAAGTGTCTCTAAGGCTTCTCATAATGTCAGTCTCTTTACCACAATGTCCTTGAGGGTTGTATATTGTGCAGGATGGACTTCACAGCTTAAAAGATGACAAAAGGTTGAACCTCATCTCATTTTTACAGTGGGCTTTTTAGAAGTCCAAAGCACTCAGCAGCTCCCATAGAACAGAGCATGACTAGGCCACTATGAATGGACCTATCAAAATAGAATTAATTTATTATTCGTCATGTAGAGTTTATTTAGTAGCTGCTAGTACACGATAACTTTAGTACATTCTATTTCTTAGTTATTATAGTAGTCAATAATACTTCAAAGTAATAAATGTATAGCTTACACTTCCAGGAAAACACTTGTATTAGGCTGCTCTAATACATGAATTTTGTTCACAAGTAATAACACTACAGGTTGACAGATTCTGTTATTAGCCAGCTGGTTTACACTTCACAAAAAAAAAATTTCTCACTATTTTCTCTGAGTCTAAGCATAGATATAAGTTGTCAGTTACCACTTTCAAAACACAGATCTAAGATTACTTTTTCAGGGATTGTTTATCTAATCAGAATAGATTATGTTTCTTCTAAATTTTTCCTCGGTGTTTAATTTTCAAATAATTTCCCCAAAAAACACAATCAATACACTTTCTCCAAAAAATCCACATGCTTACATTAATTCAGGTGAAGCCTTATTTTGGATGATTTTTTGCAGGCCAAGAGGGCATCTGGCAATCTTTTAGTCTGTGCGGTTTCTCTGAAATGTTGTCCAGAATAGTCTGGAGAAAAATGAAACACAAGCAGGTTTTCAGCATGGTTTTTTGAAATCTGATTAGAATGAAAAGGGTAAGACCCATTTTGTCATATAGAATCTCTGAATACTATCCCACTTTCATTCCTGTCTTTGTTCATATGTGCCAGATGAACTGCATGGGGAAGGAAGAGTATCAGCTCAGCCAAGGTTCTTTCCATATCTTGAGAAATGTCATGTTCTCTTTTAGGAGAGACCATTAGACTGCTTTGGATTTTGGAACATCACCAAGGTGTTTTAACATGGCACAGAAGTAGTCATCAGAGGCATTTAATTACTTCAAAAATCTCAAGAAACAGATTTGCAGATTTTCCTTTGTGTCATATACCCATGGCACATTCAAGAAACTATGTGGAAACACCTAGATTCCAGTGTACTTTAGGAGTTTTTGAGCCTTCAGGAATACCAAAGCAAATGAAATCTTAGTATATAAACATGCAGAAGTTAGTAAGTGAAATTATGAGACACTAACAGAATACAGAGGCAAAGGAGTACAGTACAGACCGCTGTATTTCTTGGAGTGGTACATCACAGGTAACCAACCTTATATATAAGCATGCACCTTAAATGTCACACAGATGAATAACTGAATGACCTTCACAGCCCAAAACAGTTTTGCAGCTGTGCAACAAGTTTCCGTAACAACAGGATACAATATTCAAGGTCATTACTGCTATTTAATACAGTGCAAATTTCTTTCCAGATGACTTTATCTCAATAGCTGCTATTTTCCAAAAACAGCAGCTATTTTCTTTTTGAAAGAGAATAATTTGGCATAATCATTTCACAGCTTTGTGATTTGCTGTTTTAAACAATCTCTATGTTATTGCTAAGGAGAGACCTTCCTGCATTCATTACCCTCAGTGCATCTCCACAGCTTCCACTTCCAAGCCACTGTCGTACCAGTTTTCCATGAAGGTCCACGGCTCTGCAAAAATCCCTTGTGAGAGACCCAGAACAGTAAGCTGTCACTTTTCCACAGCCTGAGCACCAAACTCTTTTTTTGTACATGGACAGCAGGGACGTAATCAGCCTGTGCTGGATGCAGAAACTTGCTCTTCACATACCCTTTTCTTCCTTTCACTTGCAGAATTATGTTTGACTATTGCCCTTTGGACTGAGATTAGGTTTAGATGTCACAGTCATCATGTTTGGAAACAACACGGTGTGAAAATGCATTTTACGCTTCCAACAGTCTGTAGTGTAAACAGACAAATCAGCATACACTGCAAAAATAGCCTTTCGCCTAACTACAAAAAACATGACAACAACAAGTGATTGCACAACATGTGATGTGTCTCTTACTTATGCCACATTTCATGTTCCCCATGTTTTGCCTAATCAGCCTAATAGAGGACATCTGTCATTATTACTCCCTTTCTTCCTGCAAGAAATCCCCGCTTGTGGATAGAACCATGGAAAATGCTTGTCCCAGCCAGCAACAGTGCAATGGGCCTCCAGTTTCTGATAGACACTCCCTCCTCCCCAGGAAAACGTCTTGTAGTAAAATAAATGTGTTTGTGCAGTGGTGACTATTTGTCACTGTAGACCCTGACACAGGCATTAAAGCATCTGCCATTTAGAACTGCGTCTCATAACTGGCCAACATGAGAGCTGCAATGAAACCCTATCTTACAATATTGAACTGGAGAAGTCTGTTTAGTTAGCAAGGTTGCACCTCTCAGATACTAACAGGACTGTAACTGATATGAACACTAAAGTCCATATCCAATCAAAGGCAAACAGCAATAATTTCGAACAGCTATACAGTCAAGACCTCTGTGAATAAGAATTTTTAAACCTTCCCCTACAAAGACTGCAAATTTATACAAAGTTGTCTTTTCCCCTCAGTTCCAGAGCACATATTACACTGTTCACTACCCTGTTTGGAAAACTTACATTTGAGGGATGGTTGCTACCATGTGCTTTTAAATTCTTTAAAGTGTCATATACTTACATACAAGCACTAGCATGTACAGTACACACACTTCCTCTAGTCAGTTCCTAACTCTCCAGTCAGAATGCATGTGACATTGCGGATATGCAAATAATATCAAATCCTTAGACAAGCAGAATTTGAATAGAGTCAAGTGAACAAAGAATTCTAGGTAAAAAAAAAAAGTCTGGTAAGTCTAACATCATATATAAATTAAAATCAAGAATTAAAGCTGGGCTGTGTTATTCCTACAGACTCCTGTGAAATTCATTTTAAGGCAAGAAGAAATAATGAAATTCAGCTAAGAAGTGCTGCTACATACCACAAGCCATGAAGCTTGATACCCTTTGCTCCAGCAGCAGGAATTATTACTATTATTATTACTTCTGGGAATGTCAGAAAGGTTCTTTTTGCTTAAATTTCCCATAGGTCATTGTGAGCATAAAAAAATGCTGGTCCCTCATAGAGCCTCCACTGCCCAGACTTTGAAGGAAACTCATGGAGAATCTCTAATATCTATTTATCAAACATTTCTGTAATATTTTGTAGATTCAGGAATAGATACATGCTTTTTAACAGCCTACCAATCTTTGGTGTGCCAACTCTCCCCTTACACATCTGTCAGCCATTTCAAACATCCTACAAAGCAGATGCTTAAAATATCCTTCTGAAGGGAAAGGAGGGATGAAGTTTCTAATCCTCTATTTGCTATCCTTGGCATAATATTCTATTTCAGCAGCAAATCACACTTCTCTAGTTGTTCCCTAAGAACTGTGACTACAAATGTCAGCAGATCACATAGGAGAGCCAGGTACAGACCTGTCAAACCTGGCAGTGCTGAAGACCCAGCACCCCTTAACATTTCAGGGTGTGTTCCAGCTTAGTTTCTCATGAACAGAACCCAGATGACACACCCTTGAGAGCACCCTGTAAAGAGAATGGAAAGTGCAGTAAGTCAGGGCTAATCAGAGACTTCCTTGACAAAGGCATTCCTGACAAAGTGAAATGAGAATGTAAACATATCCTGCATGAGTATCTGAGTGTACCTAGTGACGGACACATCATGAGGAATGACAGAAAATTAACCCTGTTAACAGCTTAGACTGGTGTCCTAACTATGTCACTACACAGGCTACAAGTGACAACAAAACACGGGCAGTAACACATATTTCTAGAAACACCACCTACCCTTACCTGAGCAACCTACCAGACTCGGGTGAGAAAGCCTGTGTGAACTGGAATTGACAGAGAACACAAAAAGAGCAACAGCCTAGAGGTTTTCAGTAGCAAAGAGGTTTTCAGTACTCTAAGTGGTTGCCTGGAGACAGTAATGAGGAAAGTATTTTTTTTTCCTGTTGAGAAATTAGATGAAAAATGCTACAATTTTAAAAGGTGTTATTTTTCCTGTGGGGAAAAGAAAAAAGATGTTGGAAATAGCAGTCTGTAGAAGATATAAAGTCAAATGTTAGAGGGATTTCAAAAACACATTTAGAAGAATAGAAACTGTTTGAAAAGGCAAAGGCAGAAGAACAACATATTGTATTAACAATAAAATACTGAAAGTTTCTGCTAAGAAAGAAGCTGTTGAACATGAGTGTAAAAGGAAGAAGAGGAGAGTGAGAGTGTGAATAGAAAGATTTCCATTTCTAAAGTGCAGAAAAATTCTGAGAGCCCCAGTATGCCCACAGCTGGACCTACACTGGTAACCTGCACTTCATAAATCTACCAGAAGCCATTTTAGAATCATTACCTTGGTAGCCAAAGCATCTAGCCATCCCCCAAATCAGGTATTGTACGAGTAGAACAGGGCTATAACTAGGCCTGAAAATTTCACCTTCACCTTCACCCTTCACTCTCTTTCACAGAGACACACAGGAATGGATATGACGGATCCTCACTGATTACCAATGCCACTGCAATGAAGTGTCAAAGAGATCAAAGATTTAAAATGCACTGTGCCTGTGGCTGGAAGAATCTTGAGAACGGTGAAGGAGAAACAGGAGGTATATGGAATGGTATAAAGTGTTAAGTGAGTCCTAGCTGACAAAATATTTCTTAAAAGTTCTGGACTAAATTTCTACTTAATTCTTAAGGTGTCAAGAGTGACCCAGGCAGCTCCAGGCTTATTAATCAACCACAGTTATCCAGAAAAATTGTATGTGGCAAAGTGAATTTGGAGGGATCTAACTCCTGGAGGCCAGCTGTGACTTAAAATGCAGTGCATCTTTCTTGTATTTGGTTATCCTTACCACTCACTGAATTTACAACTCCCTGACTTTCTGAAATACTTCTTTGGTAGGGATAATAGACCTTGTAGACAAAATAGAACACATCAGAGTTTTACTTGTATAAATATGCTGAAAGTATATTTTCAGTAGAGGTACCACACATGGAAGCATGAATAATTGAATAGAGAACTGGCTTCAGAATAAGTTTTTCTGTGAGGTTCTACCAAGCCAACTGAAATTACAAGCAGTCTTCAGTAGTGATCCTCCTTTCAATTCTATGTCCAGTTGTTCTTACTCACATGCTTTTATTTCCTCTTATGTCTTTGTGCTTATATATCTAACATGATAAGGAATACAAAGCATGAAGAGGAAAAAGGCCCATACCAACTTTTGAATTCTTCACTTGATTCAGTTTTGTAATGGAGAGCGTCTCTGAGGATATTTTATTCATATGTGTTGTTTGCTAGCTGTGTTACATAAACCAGGGAGCTGGAGTGGGAGATGCAGCAAAATTCAAGTTACTTATATGATGGGGAAACTGATCATTTTCATTCAAATTAAACTTTATTTACAGTTGTTAGGAGTTTTGCTCCTATCAATTAGTCCTGCAAAGGACTAATTATGTTGTGCCTACATCACTGCGAGGAAGTGAATCTGTTTACTCTGTCATTAAGTGCTGGGAAGAAAGAACATATTTTGTTTCCTGTTTAAAAAAAAAAAATCTGTTGAAAGCAGAAGGACCATCTGACCCCTAAACTCAGTTTCCCAACTCGCTGAGTCCACTTAAAGCTCTTGAAAGGACAACAACAATTTGGTAATTATCTCTCTCCCTTAAACTAAATTTTCATTTGCGCACCTTACCAGTAGACTGATTTCATCTGTTTTGTTCAAGCATTCCTAGGATAATATTGAAGAAACAAAAGATTAAAAGAAAAAAAAAAAAAGAGCTTAGTAAATGTGAAAAAAAATTAAACAATCAGTGCACTTTTGGTTTGTGGAGTTTGGGGTTTTTTGTTTGTTGGGGGGGCTTTGTTTGTGTTTGGTTGCTTGGTTTATGTTGCTGCTGCTTTGGGTTTTTTTATTACTATCATTACTAATGCTATGGGACAAAGACCCCTGTAATACCCAAAAGCATGTAAAGGAGTAGCTTTTCCATGGATAGTCAGTGAACTAAATCAGAGACACAACGGATGGGTAAAGGTCAACATTATATCCCTCTTAAAAGGTGGAAAATTAAATCACAAGAAAAGCAAGGGACTGGTCAAAGGTCAAACAAAAAGCAAGTTGCAGAACATGGAAACTGAGAAACTGTTTCTTACGTTCAGTGCCTTAACTGCTAGACTGCCCTTTCTCTAATCTGAAGAAGGAAAAAACCTCAGTGGTGGAATAGTATCAAAATTAGTTTTGCTGAGAACAGTCTGAATTTCTCTGTCTCATCCAAAACTGGATATTGTTCTGCCTCATTAAAGCAGAAATGAGATCCACTCCAACAACACTGATGTGGTGAAAACAAAACCACAGTTACTCTTAAAGATTTTTGTACTCCAAAAAATTGGTTTGCAGTTTTGGAGAAACAGTCGAGTCAATGATTAATTTCATTGTAGCTTTAGAGAAATGAACAATACCACCACACTTGCCTTCAGAAAGCTGAAGTTTGGAGCTATATTTGAGAGCTATGAGATCACTGCAGGTGCTTCATCTTCATGTCTTATTGTTTCTACGAAAAGCTTACACGTGTGTATATACACAAACACACAAGAATATACTTACTTATCCACATGAGTATACGTACATATGCATGTGTGTGGGCATATAGATATGGGTGCATAGGCATATACACATATACATATTTACATAAGCATAAAGACATTACATAGTATTTAAAGAATACAAGGCAGTGCAGGAAAAGAGTCAAAGAGGTCATTTTCCCAATCCTCTTTCTTTATGAGAGACAGTTCCAGATATGATGTGACATTACAGTATAAGCTAACAGAGAGTGGTCACAAGCTCCATTTCTGTCTCTGTGTCTAGGAAGCGCTCTATACCCTGCCAGCCCCAAGGGATTAAACTTCAATTACACCATATGCCTGGGCTTTGCTTGCCCTGAACAGCGTCAAGGACAAGGGCTGTCCAGTGAGCCCCATCACACTGTAACCCAGTCACCTGGAATCACTCCTGTCACCTCATGGGCAACGTGGGAAAGTTCACACTGAAAGGCTAAGCCGGGGTGCACTATCTGTGGGTGCCTCATCATCGCAGCACAGCTCTGCCTTGGCAACCTTCCCTGTGTGTGTGGAGATGCAGCGAGCTTGGCTCCTAACCTTGGGCTGGCCCGGGTGGCTTGGGTCACAGGAATGGCATGCTGCAAGGGGAAGGTGGCGGGGGGTGGAAATAGCAGGGGCTTCTACCGAAAATATTAACCCGTCTATTTGGAAAGTGATGGCTGCCTTTGAAATCTCTGCTTAAACATCTATACTTAGCCCCGGGCAGGGAGCGTGCGCCGGGGGTGTGAGGGGTGGGCTGGGGAAGGGCTCCCCGCGCAGCCCCGCGCCTTTGTCCTCCAGCCGTGCCCCCGAGGGCTCGGCAGCGGGGCCGGGGCCGCCCGCCGCGCCCAGACGCCGCTCCCGAGCCCCCACCTCGCCGCGCCCTGAACTCACGGCAGTTCGGGGGAGGGCGCAAAGTTGGGTTGTACTTTTTTCCCGCTTGTTTTTGTTTTGTTTTTCTTTGATTGTTTTTTTGTTTGTTTTAATTTTTTTTCTAATTTGTCTCCCAGCTCTCGTGTCCCCCCCTCCCCCATCTAAATAGGAGATGTTCTCAGGACAGCGTCCGGGAGACTGACTGGAATCAGTTTTGGAGGGTGATACACCGCGACAGCTAAAAGTTGGATAGGGTTTCAGCAGCTCCTATATAAAGCAGGGGGGACTTATGTCACTGCACTAATTAAATTCCATCTGGGTTGTTCCTCGGGGTGTTTTTGAGATTGCCACCCATCTCAAGCAGGCAGAGAGGCCCAGGGACAGCATGATGGACCTTTTTGAAACTGGCTCCTATTTCTTCTACTTGGATGGGGAGAATGGAGCCCTGCAGCAGCTGGAGATGGCTGAGGGGTCCCCGCTGTACCCAGGCAGCGATGGCACCTTGTCTCCATGTCAGGACCAAATGCAGCCAGAGGCCGGCAGTGACAGCAGCGGAGAGGAGCATGTGCTGGCACCCCCGGGACTACAACCCCCTCACTTCCCCGGCCAGTGTTTGATCTGGGCTTGTAAAACTTGCAAGAGAAAGTCGGCCCCCACGGACAGACGGAAAGCAGCCACCCTGCGGGAGAGGAGAAGGCTGAAGAAGATCAACGAAGCCTTCGAGGCTCTGAAAAGGCGGACTGTGGCGAACCCCAATCAGAGGCTGCCCAAGGTGGAGATACTGAGGAGCGCCATCAGCTACATCGAGAGGCTGCAGGACCTCTTGCACAGGCTGGATCAGCAGGAGAAAATGCAGGAGATCGGGGGGGACCCCTTCAGCTTCAGCCCCAAGCAGGGAAATGTAAGCACTGCCGCTTGGCCCCTCCGCCGCCACGGCAGCGCCGCCGCACCCGTCCCCTCCCTCCTCCTCCTCCTCCTCTTCGGCAGGGCCGCTGCGGGGGCCGGGAGGGCTGGCGGGCGCGGAGGGCGCTCCTCGGGGAGCCTGCCAGCCCTCGGACCTCCAGGGGTCCGCCGGCCCGGGGAGCCGCAGCAGCCCCACTAACACCCGTCCTCTCCCCGTGTCTCCCCGCTCCCGCCTGTGTGCCGCAGATCCCCAGTTCGGACTTCCTGAGCACCTGCAGGTCCGACTGGCAAAGCGTTTCTGACCATTCCCGAGCCCTAGGAGTCAGCCCCAAAGAAGGTAACTCGTCCCGCGGGCCCCGCTCGCCGCCCTGCCGGCCCTGCTCGCCCGCCGCCCCCGGGCCCGAGCCCCCTTCCCTCGCCACGACGGCCGCATTCCCAGCGGTCCGGCTCTCACGCTCCCTCCTTTGCCCGGGCTCTCCGGCAGCCGGGAGCCCCCGGCGAGGAAGAGAGGTCTGCTCTTTAATGCCTTTTCTCTCGTTGAGCAGGAGTCTCCGTTGTCGAGTCGTCGGCCTCCAGCAGCCTTCGCTGCCTCTCTTCAATAGTGGACAGTATTTCTTCCGACGATCCCAAACTGCCCAGCGCGGAGGAAGCGGTGGAGAAATAAACCCGGTTTTGTGGTAGTATATTTAACGGAGATGGTGGAGGAGGGTGGAGGAGCCTCCACCCTCTCTCCTCTAAACCAAGTAACGAAGCAAATTCACACAGTGGAAAGCCCAAGCAGGGCCCTTTTTAAGACCGAATCAAGGTACACCTACCCCAAAGAAAATGGCTCCCACGGACTCGAGCCAGACAGACTTCCCCCTTGCCTTTTTTCCCCCGAGTTTAGTTTTCTTTAAATTGTGTTGCATAAACCATCCTTCCTTTTTTTTTTTTTTTTAAATTTTTTTTCTTAAATTTAAGATACTTACCTGTGTACCGGTGATCCGCTTTGTCTGAGACTCACCGGGAAGTTCATTCCTGTCTGAGTGAAGCTCTTGGTTGCATTGCGTGTGAGTCATATTTAAAGAGTCCCCGCTTCATTTCGTTCCTGTAAATAATTTCAGTACTGTCTTTTCTTTTGTAAACATAACATATATATTTAAATGGTGGAATGTGATATTGTATATAAGAACAGATGGATTTCTTGGATTGTAAAATAAAGCTCTTTGTGTTACAGTGTTTTCCTCCCGTCCTTTTAATTTCATAAAATAACCCGATGCCGGAGTTCAAACCTGCCACTGACTTCAGTGACTGAAGGCCTGAAGAGTCAACCCACGTAGCAGAAGCACGACCCGTATGACTGGAGGCAGGACACGGGACAGATTTTTCCTTCGTTTACTCCTTCAAGGTTTCCCCTTTAGGGCCGCACCCGAGGTGTGAATCACCCGTGTCTCCGCGGGCTCTTGGGGAAGCCGGGCGGGCACGGGTGGGTGTATGGACAGGACCCGCCGCCTCTCCGTCCGCCCGCAGCGCTCCGCGGCCCTGCTCCTCGCCGTGCTTGCGGAACGCACGTCCCCCTAGAAAGCCATACTGCTCCCCTAAAATGTCCAACAGCGCCGCTCGAGCACCTTGCCAGGCAAAGATGCTTCCCAGCGTTGCCCTGCACATGGAAGGTGAGGGTAGAAACGGGGCATGAAAGAAGAAACCCCCGCCTGTCGTCCTCCCCACTCCCCCCCCAACCTCTCCTGCCCCGGTCTTTGAGCTGGGAGAGGCTCAGTGCGTCTCACCTTCTCCTCTCGGCACCGAGGACTTGAATGCAGGGCTTGTCTCGGCAAAATTGACGGGCCTGCTGCACTAATGGGGCAGCAACTGGCTGTGACAGGAGTCTGCTCCCTCTGGGGCTGGAGGGAGCTGTAGTTTCTTCCCAGGAAAGGTAACTCCCCTTGACTTCCTTGAGCCTGAGGGAGAAGGGAATGGGGTCCTTCAGGAAGGAAAGAGTTAAGCGACCGACAGGGTTTGGGGGTGGGGGGTTAACAGCATATGAAGCCTTTCACTCAATGATGTAAAAAAACACAGCCTCTCTGAGGATGGTGAAACGGAGCTGCTCACAGTCAGAGCGTTACGGTTTGTAATAGATTGTACTCCCGGGAAGGGGCGACCACCAGGGAACAGCGCATTCTGCCCCTGGCACACACACAGGGCTCTCCGGACAGCCTGCACAAGCAGAGGACACTCCAACTCTACCCGCGTGCGGTCCCCTCGCCAACTTTAGCCCTTGATTTATTCTTTGTTTCTGTGTTTTGAAAGGTCACAGTCGTGTTTCGGGAAGGTTTCCCCCTTTCTGGCCATCTGGGGCACGGGTACATCCGTTTGAAGTGGAAGCTCTGGGCAGAGCCTGCCCAGGCTCTCCCTGGCTCTCCAGTCGGCCGTGCCTTCCTACCACCCTTTCTGCGCCGCCGTGGCCAGCCGGGTTTTTAAACCAGTCATGTACTACCTCTAATTGCTCTCTAACGAGATACTCCCTTGCAAGGACTAATTGCGGCGGGACAGTGTGGTGGGCACAGTGATGCAACAGGTTCCCCATTTTTCTCCTCCTTTCAAATGAATCCCCGTTGCCTCGGGGAACCCTCGGACTCTTCAGAAAGCGGCGCGTCGGGGAGCGCGGGGCCCTGCGCGCCACCTCTGGGACCTGGCACGGGAGAGCAGACGGTGCAGCTCGCTTCTATGGCGAAGGCACTTGCCCAGTAAGAGAGTATTTCAGATAGGGATAGCAGCTCGTCGACTTCCTTCCTAATTTGTTTCAAACCCCGCCGAGTCCGCGGGAAGGGCTACACACAGTGCACACGGCGATCCGAGCCCCGCGGTACCCGCTGCCCGCATCAGGGCAGGAGCCGTGCTGAGCCACCCCTCAAAGCCACAGTGTCGCGCCCACACCGGGGCAGCCGACTGTCAGGGTTACCCGCAGCCGGGCAATCACCTCAACAAGCCGCCCGTCCGCCCGGCAGGACCCCCACGGCAGCGTCTCCTCCAGCAGCAGGGTAACTTGAGCGATTGTTTGGAGTAAGTGTGCCTAAAGGAGAGTTTTTTCATTAAATAAAGAAAATACCTCCCGAAGAGACTCTCCGTGACCCCCGCGGCTGCAGCTGACATGCCGGGCTTCCCAGTGAAGGTCGTCAGTGTGTTTGCAATTAAAATGTTTGTGTTAGATATTAATAACGATAATCTTTACTTAAGTCCCCAGCCAAAGCAAACAGGGCCCTGGAATCACAAAATCAAAGGGCAATAACTGGGTAAAGACGAGAGGTTTGTGACTTAATGAAGTCTTTTTCCGGAGGGACCACGCACAAAGTCATCGAAGTTTTTACGCAAATGCGAGTACCCCTGCCGCTCTCTCCTCCCCTCTGCGGGCTGGAAATCCCATGCTCAACACAGCCTCCCTCGCCTCTACCTGTTCCGTTCCCCTGGGAACCAACCACCTGCTCATTCCCTCAGGAGCGGAGGGATGCGGGGCTCCGCGCGCCCGCGGTGCGGGGTGCCCGGCCCGGCGTGGCACAGCTCCGCCGCCCGCCCGAGGTGCCTGCGGAGCCGGGAACGATGGGAGGAAGGCGGGGGAAGAGGGGAATGGAGTGCATGTCTACAGTGCTGCCGCATTGACACTGCTTTCATCTGAAGTGATGCGACCGAGGGTTTAAAGCCTTGCTTTTAGTTTGAGGCTTTTCTTTTTGTATTTTTGTTGTTAGGTTTTTTTTTTTTTCTTTTGTTTTGTTGGGTTTTTTTTGGTTGGCTGTTTTTGGCTTTTGTATTGTGCATCTTTATTTTCCTCGGTGAAACCGCTCGCAATCCAGGGAGGGAAGCGGACAGCCAGCAGCAGGCTCAGCTCATTTTCTGAGCTCGGAGTCAAGGAGGTCAAGAGGCGACACAGCAACTATTTCCACGGGAAAATTCCTGCGTGGATCACTGCTGCTTTGGGGACCCCGTACGATTTTTCCACAGTTTCCGTCTTTCTGTGGAGAGTGAGCTAGGGATGGATGTAGGGGGCAGGGAGGGAGGAGGCTGAATAATTGAACCATGTGCTCGCTGGGACGCCCCTCCGATAGCAGGAACTAGCAACTTTTCCCAGTCTCAAGGCTGCTAAAAACCCCCTCGTGTCCCTTTGATCTCTCCTGGGAGTCCCGGGGAGCCATCAGAGGCCAATGCCTTCTTCAGCTGTCCTCTATACAATTCCCTCTGGCAGGTACTAATGTGTTTACTTAGGTGCGCACGGTTCCCAGCGCTGGGGGGAACCAAACGTTTCTCACACGGCTGGAAGCGCCCGGCCCCACCAGCCCGACTGGGAAACAATTTTGTTGTCGGGCCATCACGGAGGAGCACTCGCTGCCGCTGCCAGCGCCCGCGGACGGCGGGAGCCGAGCGGAGCGGGGCGGAGCGGCTCGGCACCATGAAGTTACGCGCTCTCGCCGCCCTGCACGGGCCCCGCGTGTGCGCTCCGTGGAGGCCGGGGCCGGGCACAGCGCAAAGGCGCTCCGGAAGGCCGGGGCTGGGGGTGCGCTCGGGGGTACCGCAAACACCTCTCACCCCCTCAGTCCGGTGACTTATGGTTTCGGTAGGATTTTCTTCTCTTAAATAGAAAGGCGTGGGACTTGGGAGAAGATGGCACGCTCTGCACCCCCACGGGATGGAATCCCTCCAGGAATAGGTGCGGCACAACGATTCCTAAGGAGTGGAGAGGGCTGGGGTGAGGAACACTGTTTAAAGGGATCCTGACACGTTCACCACTTTCTCTCTACCGGTCCACAGGAGCAGACAGTGTCTGATGCTAAGGCTGTTCCCGCTTTCCAGACTTGAGCCTCCTGAAATGCAGCACTATCCTACCCCTCCCCCCACCCCGCCCTTCGCCAGCAGCCTCATTAGCCAGCCTTGTAGTCCGTGTTTTCTCCCCGCTTTCTTTAGTTCCACTCGCCTACTGCATTTTTGCAAATTTGTTTTCAGATCACTTTACCAGAGGAGCCGGGGGCTCCTTAAGGGATACTAATTATTGATTTTTTTTCTTCCTGAGTGACAGGCTATGTTTTTTTTTCATTCCCCCAAAAACATTAAAGGAAAAAATAAATAAATTTTTCCAGCTCTTCAAATACTTTTGGGGAAAAGCACGTTTCTTAACAGCACCAGCTCCTCCGAGTTGAGAGTCAAATCTGTGAGCTAAAGCTCTGCATGCCAGGAGAGTGGGACTGAGGGGCTTGGCGTTGTGCACCGGGAGATCTCCAGTGCATGCTTGGAGAGAACCCAAGCATGCACCAACCCAGAAAGGTGATCGGAACTGCAACCGGCACTTAAAGATCAAGTTTATTTGTGCACGAAGCATAAATATGTAAACAGGTCTATTTTAGCCAGCGCAAACGCAGTAAATGAATTTGTGTGTATGTCTGTGTGTGTGCACGCCAAAGCCCAGTGAAGAGTTCAAGTTACTGCTGAGCAGAACCCCTCCTGACTGATGCTGTCTTAGGAAAACAATAGGGAGCTGTCCTGTTTCAGATGTGGCCCAACAAAACAGCAACCTGCACCTCAGAGCGGCAGAAGCCTGAAATTCTGAGCTTTCCCATTCTGTAACTTTACTCCTTTATCAACTCCCTGCTTTTCATACAGTATTCATTTCAAAGGGGGCTCCCCGTGTTTATGGCCCCAAATAAACCAAAGCAGTGCAGATGTAACCTTCCCCAGCTTTTAGATGATTTTGCATCCTTTCATAGGAAGATGGGTGCGTGCATGGTTGCTTTTAAGGAAAAAATTTTAGCCTAAGAGTGGAAATCTGCCTTTGGGGGCTCAGGGTTGGTGGTAGTGGGGAAACAAGGATGGATTCCCTCCAGCCCCAGCACAGGCCGAGCTGCTTGCCTTGCCTTTCTCCGCCTTGCCCGTGCGGATCGGAGGGCTTCCCGGCGGTGTGCGCTGCCACAGGGCATCTCTAAGAGGAAATACTTCCCTACCGGCCTTGCTAACTTGATCAGCGTCTCCTGGAGACAAGCGGCTCACCGTGCCACCACATCACCTCTTCCTGAAGAGAGACTAACTGAAGGCGCCTTTTTCCTGGGCACGCAAACCGGCTCCGTAGCGTTTGAACCGCTGCTGGGTCATTTGCTCTCCGTTTGAATTAGCCTAGGTCACATAATTTTATTCCCAGGTAGGGAAGGTTTCCTTTGCCTTCTCATAATGTTTTCCTCAGCTACAAAAGCCACCTGGATGAAACCAAAGGATTCCTGCGCGTTAGCAAATGCCTGTTAAATGGCTTCATTACCACTCTAATGACCCTTGCACCGCTCTGCTCGGCTACTGCTGCGGCTGGGGCTCTGCAAGGCTTTTGTCCCCTTGTGTAAAGTTACTTAGGGATTGCGGGGTTAGAAATTTTACACTTCCAGGAGGGGTTTGTTGCACTGGCAGCTGGGACGCATCTGTAACGGTACAAGTTTGCCTAAAAGCAGAAAATTAGCAAGCCCAAGGCACTGCTTGACTGTTGTGTCCCTAGCAGCTCCAGGTCACAAGAGAAGGAGAAAGAATGGGAAGGGGATTTGTCTCGGAGCAAACACATACACTTTCTTTTTGTGAGTATCTTTCCTTGTGATCCGATCCGGCAGCACTAAAATCTGGTTTCCCTCCTCCTCGTCTCTCCTGGCCACAAGTAGCTGTGCATTGTTGTCCCCCAGTTTGTAAATTTGAGCGGTTGGTGGCACAACTTTAATTACTGGACAAAGCGCTCCTCGAGATAAACAAACATATCTTAGGTTTAAGAAGAAGGTTATAATTTTTCAGGTTAGACCCGGATCACGGGCTGTGGGAAATAAAGATATGCAAGTAGACACTGTAGGTGTCCCTCCCGCGGAAACGTGTGATGGGAAACGGGAGATGTGAACACCGAGACGAGGAAGGGCTCTGTAGGAGCCACTGACAAGTACTTCGTGCGCGTCCCCTGCCCCTCTTTCTATACCAAACTGCAAATTCACAGACTTGGTTGGAAATTAGGAGATGTCGCAACCAGTGCTTGGGAGGTCGTTCGTTAGAAAAGTGCCCATCTCTCGGCGCTCCAAAGGAGCGGTGCGGAGCAAATTGTCTCCTGGGGACTGGAGGGGGCTTGCCCAGACAGCTCCCGCAGGGGCTGTGGTGGGATATGCTAATAAAGACTGGCCGCTGCGGACCAGCCTCCCTTTCCATGTATATATAAGGGCCCCCCGCATCAGCCGAAGACACTTGGTCTCGGGTCCCTAATTACGGAGGAAATTGGCCCAGCGCGCTGCGCAGCGCCTCGCCGAGAGCCGCTGGCCGCCGTTCCGTACTGACGCCTCCGCAGCAGGGATGGAGGTGATGGACAGCTGCAAGTTCTCCCCGTCCGAGCTCTTCTATGACAGCTCCTGCCTCTCCTCCCCGGAGGGCGAGTTCCCCGAGGATTTTGAGCCCAGGGATCTGCCTCCTTTCAGCGCCCACGAGCCCTCCGAGCCCGCCTGCTCCGAGGAAGAGGAGCATGTACGAGCTCCCACTGGCCACCACCAAGCTGGTCACTGCCTCATGTGGGCTTGCAAAGCCTGCAAAAGAAAATCCACCACAATGGACCGGCGGAAGGCAGCCACCATGAGAGAGAGGAGGAGGCTGAAGAAAGTGAACCAGGCTTTTGAGACCCTGAAGAGATGCACCACTGCCAACCCCAACCAGAGACTCCCCAAAGTAGAGATCCTGAGAAACGCCATCAGATACATCGAGAGCCTCCAGGAGCTCTTGAGGGAACAGGTAGAAAACTACTATCACCTGCCGGGACAGAGTTGCTCCGAACCGACCAGCCCCACTTCCAGCTGCTCCGATGGGATGGTAAGAGAGAGGCAGGAACCATAGGGCTGTGGGGACCCCAGGACGGCCCGCGGGCAGGTCCCTCTCGGCCCCACGCCGTGGGACCAGTCCCATGGGTGTGGGACGGGCCGAACTCATCCGGACATCAGGAAAAGGCGGGCGGTTTGCCCTAGAACAGGCCCCTTCCCAGGTTTTCGGCTGAGCACGCACGCCGGCTTTCTGGGGATGCATGGGGGGCGGTAGCGCTGCCCGAGGGCACCCTGCAGGCGCCCCGGCACCCGGGGTCCCTTCTGCTGTCCCCTTAGCGCGGCGTTAGAGGGGTAAGGCTGGGGAAGAGGAGGAAGGCGCTGCCCAGGGCCCGCAGCCTGGCTGGGGTGCGGCTGCTTCGCTCCCTCCCCGCCGGCCTTTATGGCCCTTTCCCTTCTCGGAGAGCGTCCCTCTGGCCCCTGGGCGGGGGCGGCACGGCCAGCACTCGCCCCTCGCTGTCTTGCAGGCCGACTGTGGCAGCCCCGTTTGGTCGGCGAGAGGCAGCAGCTTCGACGCCGTCTACTGCGCCGAGATGGCCCACGGTAAGCCCGACTCGGCGCGGCCTGGGGGCAGAGGCGGGGCCCGGGCCCCCCCCGCTCCCCGAGGGCCTGGGGGAAGGCAGCGCGGCACCCCGCGGTAACGCGCTGCCGTGTCCCCGTCCCTCCCCTCGGCGCAGGGTACGCTGCCGAGCAGAGCAGCGCCCTGTCCAGCCTGGACTGCCTCTCCAGCATCGTGGACCGTCTCTCCCCGGCGGAGGAACCAGGTCTGTCCCTCCGCGACGCCGACTCCCTCTCGCCCAGCGCCAGCATCGACTCGGGGCCGGAGACGCCCGGGACGCCGCTGCCCCGACGGACCTACCAGGCGCTATGNNCGCCGCGCCGGCCCCCGGCCAGGGATTTCCCGCACCCCGGCAGGGCGGGCGGACCCCGGGGCTCGGGACACACGCGCTGCTCTGGAATCCCCGCTGCAAATAAAACATGCTGTGAGAGAGCTGTCTGGCCGGCTGGTTCTTTAAGTGCATTCCCTGGCATGGGGGAGGGCAGCGAGGCTCGGCTGCGGGGCGCCCGCCAGCATCCCTGTTGGGCCCCCACCCAACCTCGGTCTCCCCTGGGCTCCTGCCTGCGGGGCACCCCCCCCTCCCTGCCCCCATCACGGCAGTCCCCAGCCGGGACATGGAGTGTATTGCCGGGCTGGGGCCTGGGAGCTTGTCTCTCCTTCCACCAGTGCGTACTATTCTGAGACCACTCATGGAGCAACAAAAACGTGGACGTTTAAATTCTCACGCTGTATGTCCTGTTATGGGCAGAGTTTCCTTTATTTTCTGCAAAAGTAAAAATATTATTTCACAGTCATATTTTTCTATCCTCTCCTCCCCACCTTCCCTTCCTGTCCACCCCTGCAAAGCTCAAGTTTCTTTCACTGGGTATGAAGGTGGACTGTATTCCAGAATTTGACCCTGAAATTGCATGGTGACTCTGCTCTTAAAGCAACTGTATGACCTAGCTCTGATGCTGTGCTGGGGAATTTTATTTGTTGCTCTGGCAGAGACAAATTTAGTCAAGTTAGTAAGAACAAACCACATGTGTCTCTTTCATAAGACATGAGGTATATTTCACAATATTCAGAAAACAATATGGATTTATTTGCTCCTAATGACTTTGGTCTTAGCAACCAGGATGCAAATTCATTACTCTACATGGCTCTAGAAATAACCAGGTCAAATCTTCATGTGTTTCCAGATTTAACAAGTATTTCCTTCCAGGCATTAAATTAGGTCTGTCTACCATTAAAAATTTCCGTCGTTTTGCACTCTTCTAGATATAATTCAAAACTTTCTTAGACAGCCCTCCCCACCCCC
>VXBC01010160.1:722605-785083 GCA_013399945.1 Ploceus nigricollis
TAAACACCCCCCCCCCCCCCCAAAAAAAAAAAAAAAAAAAAAAAAAGAGATGAGTTGGAGAGATGGTCTCTTTCAGTTCATCCAAAAATGTTTCATATAAATACTCTGAGTGGGAAGGGATATATACACCTCACTATTGTGGGATAAGGAGGTATTTGCCATTTGTGTTTGTGTTGCTAGCACTCGGTGGCCAAGGGGCCTGGCAGTGGTATTTCACCTCTGATAAATCTTTCACTTGAACCCAGCCCAGCTGAGTCATGTCACCAAAAGTTATCATCTGACTAGCCTTTGGCAGCATCTCTGAACCAAAGATAAAAGAAGACTTTGCTTAGGGATGGCTCTGTCCCTGTAAGCACACTGAGGGTCTCTGTGCCCCCACAAGGGGCCACAGGGGAAGTGAGGTGGCACCTGCCTTCCTGAGCCTGCAGCAGGGCAGTAACAGGTGTGTGTCTGACACAGGGCAAGGCCAGCCCACCCTTTGTGCACAACTTCCCTCAAAATTACTTTCTGCCCTTGCTCATAGCCTTGAGGTAAGTGTTCTTTTCTTGCAAAATATTTCAGGAGGAGCCTTGACCAGAACGGGCTTTCTGTGTATACAGATATGTCTGAACTAATCAGGGAGTAAAAGAAGTGGTTTTAAACCCCTGAGTTGCAGTCGTGCAGAGGTACAAACAAGGTATTCTCACACTCCTATCATTGCAGATGCTTCAGCAGAATGCAAGTGCCTTAAAACAGACATAGTCTTGGTTCTGGGGGATCACTTCCCAAGCCTTCTGTTCACAGGAATCCTTATGAAAGACCATGAACGTCACTGGTTATATTTCCTGACTTCTCACACTCTGCTGCAGTGTTGCAGTGTTCACTCCTCTCAAGCAAAATACCATCCCAAGGATACTTCTTATGCCCAGGATTTAATAGAGTGCAAATGATTTGAAATGGTATTTTAAAGTGAGCTAAGCGAGAGAACTTTCAGCATTTCATTCTGCACAGTGCTGACCTTGGCAAGTGATCTTGGACGAAGTATGCAGAGTAACACTAGCAAATCACATGCTGGTAATGTACACCTCTCTTTGGCTGGCAGACATTTTAGGAGTCGCAAAAAGGTCAATACTTCTGAGAAGTAGATTTTCAGTGTGAGGAGAAGCATTCCGTCTGTGGGATGTTTGTCCATAGCCTCCTACGTCCTACTATGGTAGTTTACAACCTGTAGGTTTTGCTATACGCATCTGGGAAACAAAATCTTAATTACAGGATACCTATGAAAAAAAGCTCCCATGAGCCGAAAACTGCAATAATCCTTGTAAGGAATGGAAGTGAGCGCCATGAAACTGCCTTTAGTCTGTGGATTGGGAAGAACAAAAAGGCTGTTGGGAGATACACTGTTCTGGTCAGATTTTACATATTTAATAATAATATTAATAAGTGCAACTGAAAAGAAAGATTTGTATTCTATATGAAACATGTTCATTTAAGGAAGGCTGTGCCCAGAAATAAATAAGGAGGTGATGGTCTAGAAAATCTGAGCTCTACTCCTACTATGTGTCTGATTGCTTAAGGCTCTGGGCAGTGTGTAGTGGCCTCACAGGCAGGCAGGCAGGTGCAGGGAGCTCTCATGGTGTCAGAATAATGAATATAACACAGAAGGTGTGTTACAGCAATTTTCTGACTACCACAAGGTAGGGCATAATTCTGTGCACTTTTTAGAATACAATTAATGTTGTATTTTACCTCTGAAAACCTCTTATTTGGCTTAAATTATGACTGAGGGAGGCAGCTGAGCTTTGGTTTTTTTGTGTGTGAAGTCTCTTGTATCTTTTGTTAATAAACCAAACAGAGATCTTTAGTGAAATACATATTTTAAATTCAGATCAAGAGGGACATTTGTACATTGCAAAACTAACATGGAAACCTGGAAAAGATCTCTTAAATATAACATCAGGACAAAAATCCTGCTTTCCTAATGTTCAAACTTCTGGAGTTGCTTGTGTGGAAAAACAGTCATTTTGCCTGTAGGGAAAGATCAAGGTCTTTCTTTTCCGGTGGTAAGTGATACATTTTTAGTAATTCGTTCTTGGAGGATGATGGGAACTTTATTTGTAGTGCTTGTCTAAATATGCCTAGGAACACCTCAGATTCATAGCTACATTTCAGTAGAAATTCAGCATCTCTTCTTCCCAAGTTCACCGTGCTTTTTAGGAGCAGTCAGGCTTCACCACAGCAGGCAGCTCACCTCTCCCCATCCTAAACCTCCTCCCTCACTCCCTTCTTCCCTGCTTTCCTTCTCTACCTTCTCCTCTTCAGACCAAGCGACTCGCTCATCACTTCTCCCTGCTCCTCTCAGCTGGACCTTGGCATGCTGGAGGACTCACAGCTGGCCAGCTGACTTCTGACCTTTGGCAGGTTCTGCATGGGGTATCAGCCTTACAGCTGGCCACAACTGCCTTCCTGGCAACTAAAGACCTAATGAGCTTGGCCAGCTGGAATCCTGCTGGCTGATTTGACCCTGCCTGAGGGACTGAGGAGTTCACCCCCAAATGTGGAGGGAGTGAACAGTGCATCTGTCTATGTGCTGCTGCCCCAGGGCATTAGAGCCAGGCTTCTCCTACAGCCAATTGGATTACTGGGATGACTGAAAAAAGAGACAGCAAAGATGTTTTTTCTCTTTTTTTTTTTTTTTTTTTTTTTTTGAGTTTTCTGTTGAAGGTTAGGCTTCATTAATGGCTATTACGCTCACTGCATCTCATGGTGTTCACAGAGTCCAAGAGATACCCTAGACCAGGGCTGGACTGAGGGAGTTATTCCCCTTCCCAAACACAGTGGGATATATCGTCCCTTTATCCAGCAAGTGCCCCACTTTCCTATCTCCAGGAGGTTATGCACCTTGAACACTCATAGATATCATGCAAAACATTGTACAGCTACTTTCTCAAAAGTCTCCTGCTTTCCACTCCCCTGACCAGCTGAAAGGCATCACTGATCCATGGAGTCTGTTTACTCGAGCATTAGCAACATTTATGAGCTGCCTGGAAATCTGCTGAAAAATGTTGCTGGCTATGATGTCAAAGGCATTGCTCATCTGTGCTTGAAAAAGGTGATACCATGATATATGAGGGTCAGTAGACCCAGAGAGAGATCAGAAAGGTGTTTCAGTATCTGCATTCAATCAGGTGAATTTGGGTCTGACACTCTCTGAGAGGCCCTCAGACCTGGAGTAGCAGCAGAGGAAAAATGTGCATTTTTTCTTATTACTTGTCTGATCTTCTGAATAAATGCTTTTGAACTGATACTATTTTGTGTTTTAAAAGTCCATATAACATGACTTGAAAAAGTAAAAGCATTAAAACCCCTTCCAGTTGGCTGGAGTAGAGTCAGTCAGTCATCTGGAGGTGGATGCCTTTGCTCTGGTCCTCACTGTCATGGTTCTGTCTCCTTTGGATAGTATCAAGCTGATATTGGGAGCAGACACCACACTCCCTTCTCCTCTGGGTCTATGCCTACCAAGAGCTGTCATTCTGAGCCTAGGACTCCTACATTTCATTAATATTGTGTCTTGAGCAGCTGGGCCTTTTTTTGGCCTTTTTTTTCTCACGTTGTATATAATGCTGTGAATTCCCAAATGGGAATAGTTTGGCTGTAAAACTTCTTCAAATGGATGAGCACCATCCTCTTGGATGCCTACAGCAGTGAAGACTTACGCAGCACCGAAATAGTAAGATTTGAGCTCATAATCCCTGCGTGATTAAATGGGGATTTTTCTGGGCCTCATCCTGAGTTTAAGCATTCACCCTCCTCTTCCTTGCAAACTGTGCAACTGCTTACCTGGTCACAGGTAGTGTGTGACCTCCAGTGAGGAGTTTGCTCCTGTTGTGCAACTGGCTGAGGAAGACACATCCCATGAAGGTGCTTCATGTGGTGGGAAAGCAGACACCCTACTAATCTGAAGCTGTTTGATTGCTGGAAATATGAGTGAATTAACATCCAGTCTGGGAGAAAGTGCCTGTCTCATATTGGAAATTCCCTTTGGAAGACACACCTGGTGACAGAAAAAAGGGGGTTCCTGCTGAAGCCAGGAAGGTCAGCACAGAAAGGGAGGGCAGTGGTCACACGGCTGTATATGCAGCTACTCAGTATGGAGTGAAGGGATGGTGACTCTGGGCAACTGGGAAAAAGCTTAATAACTCTAAAATCCCTTATGCTCAGCATGAAGTAGAGGAGAAACCAAGTAAACAAGGGCTGAGGCAGCTGTATCCTACCAGTGCCTGAAACACACATTTCTCATAGGGTTTCATAAATTTCTCATGCTTATTTCCTGGGTGAAATACAAAAATGACTGAACTTTGAAACATGAAACTTGTTATTTCTAAACTTCGTAATAAATGGGACAGTGAAACTCTTTAGAAAAGTACTTATGAAACTGGACTTCTCAAGCAGAAGTGTCTGCTCTGAGGAGTATCCTGGTCATGTCTGCCTCCCACAACCCACATCCCCATCGCTCTCTTTTCTGTGGAAGATAAGGACTATGAGAAAAAAAGAAATATGTATTTTGGTGTATAGACTTGCTTTAATACATTATTTCAACAATATCATGATTACTTACATTCCTTTTTATAAAGTGAATAGTCCTATTTTTTTACTGCTTTTTATTGTCCATGTTTTCCCATCTATATAGAGTTTTATTGTTGATAAGCAATGTGCTTGTTTACATGAATAAGTCTGAGTTCCATTTGGACTGAATATGTACAGAAACATCTTTTTATTTTCATGTAAACTCTCCTTTAATCAGAAATAATGTATTATAAAGTACAGCTAGACAGCTAGGTTTATTCTTCCTGCAACTCCACTGGAGCCCCCGGAGTTTCACCAGCAACAGATTTGAGCCAGAAGGCCTAGAGTATAGTTACAATATATTCATTTTCTCATGCTTCAAAAATGGACTGTTTATGCGCCAAGCTGTAAAGTGATATTCATGATGACTGAAGCCTGAACAACATTAAAATATCCAGATCCTCTGCTCGAAATCCTCTGGTATCTGAAACTGTTCCTTTGCTTTCAGAAGGAGGGGTTTATTGCTGCTGAGGGTAAACAAGGGCAGGGGCACAGCTTTGGTGCTCAAGCTGAAATAAGGACTAGCCTAGCTGATATTGAAGCTTAACTGTAGCGAGCCTATGTCTCAGAAGCTGCCCCAGCCCCCAAGTCTGCCCAGGGCCCTCTGCACCAGCCCAGCCTTCCTGCTCCTGTGGCAGAAGGTTTCCACTGATCCTTTCAGCTCAGAAACCCTTGTGAGACTTGCTGCCCCATTCCCAGAGGAGCCCCATTTTCAGAGGAATTTTTCTTAAAATGAAAAGTACTGTGGAAAATTGCTTTTTATTGCAATTTTAATGGATACAGTGGTTCACATAACTTGCAGTGTGCTTGAGAGCCAGAGCCCACACTCTGTTCACACACTGGCGTATCAAGTACAGTCATGTTTTCTGTTTAACTTGGCCATGATATCTAGAATTAGGAGCTTGAAATTGTGCTCACAATAACTGCAGTGTTGTTTTGATAGTATTGAATGCCAATCAGGTCTTACTAAATAGGTAAGATAAGGTAGGTACCTCCTTACTTAGCACAGTAGTTATTGATAGGTAGTAAGTGCAAGAAGCTCTTGAAGAACTCTTCCTCTGGAGCCTAATTATATTTAAAAAAACTTTGCCCAAATGTTTAGAAAGAAATCCAGAGAGAAAACGTTGCTGAACACATGATAAAACCCTCCACTTTTTAAAAACAAATTTCAGATCTGTTAAAAAGAAATCAGTATGTGTAAAATATTAGAGTAAGATGCAACAAAGTTTATTTTCACATCCTTTTGGACCAGTAGAAATACCTGTGCACAGACATACTTTATATATGCAGGTTTTAGCAAGTTCCAAGCCTAAAAAGGGAGTCCATTTGGGGGAAGGAAGAAAACCAATATGGCAGTATTAGCAGATTCTTTACTTAAAATGACATAGGAGTATTTTTGGGAGGATTGGTCATGTGATGCTTGACTGAGTCTTCAGCCGCCATATAATTTTTATTATATGTAATCCTGGTATGTTATATGTAGATGTCTGTGGTGTCTCTATGTCTTTGCCCATAGCTTTACCATCATACTACTACAGGTGATTTCTTCAGAAAGCTCAGGGCCTTTAGAGGTGTTAGAGGCTCCTGGCAAGCAGCAGTTCTGCAAGGGGGAGATTCTGCATCTTTTAGCTACCTGAATAGCTCTGTTTGATTCTAATCTTGAAGGTCACTTGGTTGAAAGCCGTGAGCAACACCTACAACTGTTCTTCCTCTAATTACAGGAAGAAATGTGCCTGGCAAATATTTGGTGGTTTATGAATGCTTTTATGTTCCTGTTTCCTTTGGAAAATAAGAAAAGCAGTGTATAATCCAGTTTAAAATGTGGGTTATCTGAGAACTGCCTGTGCTGTAAGAATTAGAGCATTGCCCCAGTATTAAACAATCCTCAAAATTTTCTGCTGACGTGCATGCTCAGGCAGGATTTGGCAGGTCAGAGCTGACGTCGGTGCTGTTTGGCATGGCAGACACGCAGACCTGGTCTCTAACTTACAGCTGGAAGCAGGGAGAAGAGCTTCTGGATTAATTTTGATGCTGCAGTTCTCCCAATGCAATTAAATGAAATGAAGCACCTGGTAAGAGAAGGGAAAAAACCCTAAATCCATATTGAAAGCATATGCTGTACATCCAAGCCAAATGTGACTTAAATAGCCGTAGCCTGAAAATTGGAATTTATAAGCATAACCCAAATCCAGCAGAAAGTATAACACACAAATACTTATAAAATTAAAAATAATTCAGCAGCACCCAAAGATAAGAACACGGTAATATATATTCTTTTGGTCTTAATAGAAGTGCCTATCTTCAAGTGACACCCTGCACTTCTGTGAGCTTTTACTCCCTCTGGCTTCTCCAGAGAAGGCTGCTGCAGCTGAGGCCCTTTTGGGTGCAGAAATTCAAAGCTGAAGAATCCTTTTTCCAGTGGGATTATTCTTTTTATAAAGCTCTGTGTGTGCGCTGGAAAAGCAATTTATTTTGTCACTAATGTGGGATAAAGCATCGTTATGCTTCTCAGCTGTCACTGAGAGTATTTGAAAGTGGTAAACCTATTTTGGGCCTAGTAGTAGCTCTAATCATTCCAGTCTGAATAAAAAAAGTAGGAAGTACAGGACACAGTCTGAACTCTGCNAAAATTGCATTCTTCTGTACTTCTGTTGAAGTACAGGATTTTAAATATATGACTAAAAAAATCAAGTGCACTATTTAAAGTATTGAAATATACAGGAGTTAGGCACTTTACAAAATCCTATGGCAGACGAAGGCTCAAATTCTCCAGGGGGATTAGGTGTTTAAATATAGCTGAGAATCAGAGACTCCAGGTTCACAAACTGGGTTAGGGATGCCCGGTGCCAAGGGCCTTGTCCTTGTAAAGCTATACAGAACACTGGGAATATGGGAAATTCTCAACATACAGGGAGAGGCACCTGGGCCCCAGTGTAATCTCTGGGAATACATAGTGTGAAGAAGGGCTCTGCCTAAATAGTAAGAATTTGATGAAGAACATGTCTTACTTAAGTGCCTTAATCTGGATTGGAATATAGTGTCTTTCCCCAGTCAAGATCAATCTGTCCATCTTTCTTTTTGTCTGTCTGCTTTTTCACTCTGTGCCCAAGACCTGTGGTTCATGGTCTAAGCAGGGATAAGTACTTCATTTACAAAGTAAAAGGGGATGTGCAATTGTTCCCCTTTTATTAACTGGGTTGTCACTCACAGCACTCACTCATGATGTGGGAAGATGAGTTCGTGCCCTTTTCTGCCTATGTCAAAGGGATTGTTTGATTAGGAGAGAAGAGGGTGTTTCAGGGCATGGTGTCTCCAGTGCATATTTGAAATTGCATTACTGCATAGACTAAATTAGATAGTCCTTCCTTCAGCTTGCATGATGACTTCGGCTTCTCAGACATTAAATTTGCCCCTAAATCAGATTTCTGCTTCCTTTTCCCCCCGGTTTTGGAGTGGATGAGTTGCGTGGCATATTATCCTCTCTTTCTGAAGGGCTCTGTGATCTTTTTGGTCACGTGTCTGGAAGCACAGTTACTACATGGCTAAACTGTTGGTGTTTCCCATCTTGCAAGGACAGCACATTCAGTCCTGTGACTGTGACAAGACATCTTGTGTGTGCTCAGACATGATGGGAGCAGTCTACTCATCCTCATTTTCATGTGTGTCACTTGCAACATGTATTTTGGTCACAAAGGAGGCATCCTTCTCATTCAGCACAAATGGCAGGGTCAGGACCTACAGCCCATGCCTACTCTTCAGACTGAGTGGATATCCTGGAGCAAGAGCCTTGTAACCGCTGGGCTGCTGCAGAAGGTGATTCTTTGTGGCCTGTGAACTAGAGACCCTGTGACAGAAAATTCCATCAGCTCTGCTGTGGTCTGGTGGAGTGTGAGCAGTAGGAACAGTGAGGTCCTAATCCACCACAACTGTTTGCTGAATGACTTGGGTATTTCTTTTGGTATTTCTAGATGTCTTTGCCTTCTAGAGGAGGTCTCCTTGCCAAACCTCATCCTCTTAGGACAAGCTGAAGCTCTAGGACAATTACAACAAGGTTTCTGATAAACATCAAGTATACATACTGGAATAGCAATATACAATAACTTATGCTCTGCTTTTGTCAAATATTGGAGGAAGATTCTTTCCAGTGGTCACTGCACTTTGAATAGTTATGTCCAAGAATGATGAACAGGTTTGCATATTACTTGTAGCAACTGAGAGCATTGAGTAAAAAACAAAGAGAAATCTGTGCTACCTGCAGGTATTTGTAACCTCGGGTGTTGAATTGAATTCTGACTGTGGGGAAGAAGGTTAATGAATTGAGGACGAAATTGCAGTAACCTCAGGCACACATCTGGAGCATGTTTTTGTGTTATGTCTCTCATATTTCTGAGAAAATTCAGCTTCAAAGTGTTGCAGTGTTGCACTATCTTAAGGACGGTGAGCATCCTCGGACCTTGCAGCAGATCATAGAACGTGGGCATCTTTTTTCCAATGCTCAAATCGTTCCTGGCTTGAATACCCTCAAAATGAATGTGTGTGTACAGTGACTTACAAATAATGCTGAAGGATATAGCAATATCCAGGCAGAAACTTTTTTGTCCTTTTGCTGCACCACAGCAAAAGCTGGTATAATCTGGCATGATTCCTTACATGCTTGTCCTGTTCTGTGACTAGCATTTGTCACTTGGTTGATTTCTTTTTTAACCTCTATTCCCTAAAATCTTGTGACTTAGAGTGGTGGCAGTCATCCATGTCAGATTCCTGTGATTTTGCACATTTAAGGATGCAAAAGCAGCAAGGTCCATCTCACAGCACATAGGATGCATCTAACTACTTATCCAGCTTGAACCTGCTTATATCTTCCCTGAAAGGAAAAACTGATCAAAAAGTGTATTCTGCCTGAATAAATTCATCTGCTATTTCTAGTGCATGACAAAGAGTCAGGCTGCTGTTTATACCTCTCAGAAGTTGTTTTGGAGTGGCATCAAAATGCACAAAACCATTTTCCATCTGGGTCTCTGGGGAAGTGTGGATGCTGTCCTTATGCATTTAAACGAATAATTTTTTCTGCTGCTTCCCAAGCTGATACTGCTTCTCTACTGAGCCCTAGTGAGGCCACATCTGGAGTGCTGTGCCCAGTTCTGGGCTGCTCAGCACAAGAGAGTCGTGGAGCTCCTGGAGCAGGTCAAGCAGAGGGCAACAAAGATGATTAAGGGACTGGAGATCTCTCTTATGATGATGGGCTGAAGGAGCTGGGCCTGTTCAGTTAAGTTGTTGATTCAGCATCGTCTGTGTGCTGCAGACACGCAGAGACATCATCCTTTGTCTCAGCTACTGCCTGCCACTTCATACAGTCAGAGTTTGCTTGGCTTCTGTGCACTGATCTCTGGCAGTTACTATTCTGTGGTAAAACGTTTTATGCTCGTCAGCTAAAATGTTGCAATCTGCAGCATCTAAAATTTAGGCTTATCTAATGTATTCTTGTAAGTTCCCTCTGTAGTGAATGAAGAAAAAGAGGCATTTCCCATTATTAATAGGAGATGCAAGAGATATAACTACCCAATATTTTTACTTCAGTGACAAGTTTGGAATAGGATGCTCCTACAGACAAACCAAGAAACCACAGTACTTTCAATGGGAAAAGTGAGACAGTGCTTTTATGCTGCTACACTGGCTGAAGGAGAAACATGTTAAAGCTCAGGTGGGAATTAGGACTGGCAAGGGAGAGGGATGGAGGAGAATGATTAGAAAATTATTTTTCTGTCTTCACTGGAAAAAAAAGGTATTATATTGTGTCAGTAACCATTACACAGATGAGGTGAATCACCTCTTGGAGATAATTGTTCCCTCAGCTGCAGAGAGATGGTAGCCGCAATTAACTGCACCTTCACTGACAGTGGTCTCCAAAAATAATGTCAGGTGTTTTGTCTGACTTCTGAGTCACTTCAGCTGCTTCAACAGTGAGTTTTACAGTCAAAGAAACATGCCAAATCTTCATCTGATTTGACACTTGGAACTATTCATTTTTTCCCTCCTATTTTTTTCCAGCTTTGAAGATTGTCATGCTTTGACTCTTGGCTTACAGAGCAAATTTGCTTGAAGATTGCATTCATCTCCTCAGTAAGCCAGATCACCTGCATAGCTGAGCTGAATAATTTAATAAAGGCAAGATGACTCCATCTAAAACATGCTTTGGAGGTGTACAAATTGTAATGCAGACAGCTGCTGAGGGTTCATTAATTCAGCAAAGACTCTGGTTGAAGACTCTTTTGTATTGCATTAAAATCACTTGCACTTTGTTGGAGTCAATGACATTTCTCACATCCTCGCTCCATGCAGATTTAAATAATCATCCTAGAATTAGCCAGGGATACAGGGAAGAAACCAGCCTCAGCAGAAGACTTGTTTACAGCTGTCAGGAGATTATTACTTAAAGTAATTGGCATGCATTTTGACAAAATATATTTTTGGCTTTACCTTGCCTTAAAGTCTAAATTTGGCAAACAGGTAGTCACACCAGACAATTCCAGGATGAGCATAGGTTTCCTGTTACCCTTCCTTGCCTATGATTGTAACCTTTGTAAGAATCAGGGGGTTTCTAATGGAACTGGAGAACTTGGGCTGCTGTTAAGCACCATAGAGCATGAAAACTGAACAGGACATCTGGTCCTTAACAAACAGTGAAGGCTGTCAGAACCTGGGCTTTACCTCTGGAGCTTGCTGAAGATAGGACTATTTTATAATTTTGACTTCTTTCCTCTGTCCTTTCTACTAAACAGTGGTGCTAGTTTTCTGAGGGCTCCTGTATTTGTCAAGCTGGTGCTTCTTGGGGGTATTGCCTTCTCTCAGGCCTCTCAGAGAGGAATCTGCCTGAGAATATAAGATGTGGTATACAAAATGTAGCTCCTGGTTTGTTTTCCCTGCTGAAAAAAGGAGAACTTTTAGATGCCTGCATACTTCAGCTAAATATCAAAGCCTTGATTAAAGTTGTGGTGGAGGAAGAGGAAGAAATTACAGGAGTGTCTAGAAGGGGAGAAATAAAAATGCCTCTAGAGCTAATCCATAGATACACCTGGATCTAATGATCCAGGATTCTATTTGGGTGTTCCTCTGAGGAGGGTAGTGCCAGGCAATGGTACAGACTGTTACCATCTTTGAGAAAATCACAGCTACAATGGAAACCCAATTTGATGGCTATTTTTGGCAAGTCCCCTGCTAAAAGCAGAGCAGCTGCTGCAGTAGGAGATTCAGGACTTGCATTGATTTGTTACTGCACCTGGTTTACATGGCTCCCTTCAGCAAGGAATGGAGACGTGCTTCATCTATCATTTATTTCAATGTAGATGATACACTTGCCTAGCATTTGGGACATTTTTTTCATCAGCATATGTATAATCTTCAGCAGCAGCAACAGCAGGTGAAGTGTGATCAGACACTGTGTGTGGTCCAATACCATGTTAATATTTACATTAACCCTAGAATTATTACCCAGGTAAGAGTATTGCCTTTATTGCCATAATCCTATTGTTACTTGCCATTCTTAACACATGGAGTTAACTCTTGTGATGTTATTCTACGTATAAATCGAGTTCAGTTCTGAACTGTCCACTCACTGTAAAATGTGTGGCAATATGCTGAACGAATGCTGCGTACATCTCTGCGTGCACTTTTTAACGCTAGGAGGAAAGAAGCCCCCAGCAGTGACAGCGGCATGAGCAGCTCTCGGTGCCATGAGCATCGTTTTGCAGTAGGGGTCTCCCTTGGCATATTTATCCAGCTGCGAGCTCCACCTGCCGCGCCCACTGAACGGAGTCAGCCGGAGTGGGGACACAGATAGATTCGTACAACGGGGCTGTCAACCTGCTACAGTGTCATACACATAGTGGAGACAAATATTGCTCAAAAGACCCAGTCAGCACTTATCCTTTAGTCTGAGTTAATTGATGCTTAATTCACATGACCAAGTATTTGTTTTTCTTCAGGGGTATTAAGACCCAACAGTGAATAGTTTAATTTCTTTCTGGCAACCCTACAGACAAGATAAGGACAATATGCACAAAATCGAGGTTTGGAAGGTGGTGCTGGTGTAAGTTTTGCACTTGAAGCATGGTGTTAGTAATGAAATTAATATTTTGTTATGTGTTTGATCCCTGGGAGTTTAAGAAAGGCTCTTGCTTTCTCATTGTTTACTGGTAGAAACTTTGAAATAGAATTTCAAAACAAACGAAACATTGGTTCCTGGATGTCTTTTTATAATACACTTTCAGACTGGATGGCTGAAGGCACTGACTCAGTGTTAGCATGCTGCCAGAAGTTGGTTCTACATTTTTACCTGTGAAATTCCAGACAGACGTGGGTCCAAATGCCAGATATGATGGATTTTCTTCACCTATAAACCTCACTTGTGTGTCTACTGCATGTGTGCAAACTCATGGTGCAATGTCTCAAGCAGGTCATGTCCATTGGCTCCAGACAAGGAGCTGTTTTTTAAACCAGAGGAGGGTGTGTGGTTGTTCCACAGTCACTGTCATAGCATAGATTGCTTTGTCAGCAGGGAATTAAATGAAAGCGAAAATTGTCACCTGATGGAAAAGGGGTGACTCAGGAAAAAGGTGACTTTCTCAGCATATCTATATTTTTTTCAAGGGTTATCTACCATTTTTCATGTAAGGCAAGTAAGACAGCTGACTGTGGTAGCCATGAGAGGGCAGCTAATGGATGTGGAGTGTAAGTGAAGAACAGAGCACTCCAGAAGGTAAACATGACAAAGCCTAAATGCCATACTTGGCCAAAGAGATTGTATATGATCAAAAAGTGTGAGGAGTGGCTCAGCAAACAGAAAACTCACATGGAAAGAAGGGTAGGGAAATACTGCAGTGGGAGAGTTGGAGTAGCTTTGTGGTGACCTTTGGGCTCTTGTCAAAGGGAATTTGTGAAGCCAAAAGGTGGAGTGATAGGAGAGAGATCAGTGAAGTAATTCTGAGTTGCTCTTATCTGATTTGGGGCCACTCTTGCCCACCAAACCGTTCATGGCTACCTTAACATACCCAGAATTCTTCCCATGCTGTTTTTTTTTAAGCATTCTGTCTTGTTCTTTCCAAAAACTGCTATAAGAGTTTATATGGTTTACCCTCTCAACATAAAAAAGTAACTTGTTCAGATGAAAATAATATTCTTTATTTCTGGAGAAGTTTTCATGGATATGGGAAAAAATTTAAGTATCTTCCCTCTTCTGTAGTGCTGCACTGGCTACTCTGTACTTCAGAGGTTGTACTTTATGTTTCTTCAGTTTCAACATAAATGTTATGGAAGCGTCTCCTAGGATCCAGTTTTTAATTGGGCCAGTTTACAAGATAATCTCAGGCTTCCAACCGGTTGTAAGTGCAAGTTATGTTGGTCTGTTTTGGGATTAAAAAAAAAATTTAAAAAATTAAAAGATTGGGCAAGATTTACACCTTCAGGCTTAATATAGTTTTCCTTGAAATGAACATGAATTTGTGTGTCTATGTGTCTAACATACCCACTTTGAGAAAACATGCTTAGAGTTCTCTAAACTTGAGAATTGCTGGTGGGGAGAAACTGTAACAGGACTAATGAAGAAAGTCTCTGTAGGACTGGGATGTGTTTGGGTATCACCTTTTTGCAGCACAATCCAGCTTCACACATCTCAGAGTGAGGAAGGAAGAGAAGAGGTACTCCTCTACCCTATCAGCTCTTTATGATTTTGACAAAAGGAATTGCAATTGCTGAATCATATGCTTTTCTTGTGGTCGATGAGTTGACAAGAACATGTGAAAATAACTATAAGAAAGTAAATGGAAAGCTAATCAGAGGTTAAACTCCTATGTGATTTTTTTTTTCCTCTTGGATCTTGGATGTTCCTTTTAGACATCTGCTTTTGTAATCTTTTTACTTAATCCTAGATAGCTGCAAGTTCTAGATTTCAGAACTGGGCAAGTTTTGCTATGACTTTTGTTATCCCAAATCCCTACGGTGGAAGTTTAATGGCTGTCATTTTTGTGCACCTCTGTTTGTAACCAGATATCAAAAGCAATAGTTCATCTTTTTGGTTGCAGGTATTGTAAAATGCACACACACTAGCCCAGTGCTGGGGTGGCTGTACAGACTTCTGCTATTAGCATTCACAGGCTGAAGCTTGTTGCAATCTGCTCCTGTATGCACCACAACCAAAGCATTTTGCTAACAATACCTGTGCTGAGGTCTTAAATTTCTTAGAATGGTTCAGAACATACATCTGTAGCGACAGGAACCTGCTTTCAAACCAGAACACGTGCAAGGCCTCTTGGTCGTCTGAGCTATGCATGTAGAGGTTTAAGATTAGGGAATTCAAACACTGGGGACTTTAAATTTATTTATTATTTCAAAGCTGTGTATGAGTGAAGCAGCAACACCCTCTCAAAAGCCACTATTTATTTCAAGCTAGTAGTTTAAGTTGTTTAGTAGTGGCTCTGCTGATGATCTTTTTAACAGAATGCCTTACTATATTTTAAGATATATGTCACAGACAGGTGGAATGAATCACATTTAATGAATACCTCTAACTCTTGACTTTGGAAACAGTCAGTGTAAGCTCCACAGCTTGATTTTGAACAGCTGAAAGCAGAGACAACGAATTCATCAAACATGTATCTAAGTCTTTCTGCTCGTTCAGACTGCATTCACTTCATGGACAAGCAGGGTTGACATAGGTCTGCTTGCAAGACTGTTTGAGCACATCCCTAATTCATCCTGACCTTCTCATGGCTAAGCACAATGAGCTCTAGGTCTCATCAGACATGTAATGCAGCAGGTAGCACATTCTTGCAAACTGGCCCAGAATACTCTCAGGTGTTTTGTTTTATTGGATGCTGGATATGGAAATGGTCTCACTAATACTTATGGAGGAAGAGTACTGCTTCTAGCTAATAATCCACTGCTTACACATGGAATGGTCCTTAGTACTTCCAGACACTTTTCTGCATAATTCTGAAATTCAGGCTGGTGAGCTTTTTGCTTTATCAAAGACCATGGAATTCTTCAATATCTTATAAAATGCCAGTCACATCAAATGTCACTAACAGAAAAACTATGGCTAGCATAGCAGAGCCATCAACTTCACTAAGTAAATACCACCAATCCGTAATATCTATTATTATTATATCCTGCATCTGGATCTTTAGTGTAAGTGAACGTGATGCAAGAGTGTGTAAACACTCCTTTGGCAACTATAATAAAGAGATAAAAAAGGCATCTTGGATCTCCTACCTCAGTTTGCTGCCAGTGCAGAGAAACATGAGGGAGCCCTAAAGGTAAATATAGGCAGTAAAACTCACTAAGTTGACTGAAAGAATATCAATTTAGTGTAGTGTAACAGCAAATGCCAGGAGACCAATCAGTTAAAATACAATGCACAAATACCTGCAGACCTGCATGTGGAAAGGGTTGTCTTCCCCGCACTTCTTCTGAATACTAATTCAGCTGTGCACATGTGGAAGTACCATGTTGACTCAGGACTAAATACATTTAAATCACAAATGAAAATACCAGCTATAAGCAAAACCATATCACAGGCTTAGGAACAGTGGTTATTTTGTGATTAAGTAGCTGTATGTTTTATTGATCAGTAAGGGGCATGAAATCAACAGAAAGTTATTTCTTCCTGTTTCCACTTCAAAGTAATTTACAGTTCTTACTGGTAAATGTTGGCAAAGACTAGAATGTTAATTTTAATGTGTATAAATAATTTATTGAATAATAATATATGAAAATGAATTTTATATGCTTCTCTATATGAATGACAGTCTATTATTGAAATTTATTAATCAGCACATTCCACTCAAATTTTTTAAGGAAAAGGATGGAAGGAGGTTGAGAGGCGGTTTGGAAAAATGCAGTACAGTGGGCTGACTAAATCTGAATACTTGGTCTCTGAAAATGCAGCTATCAGTGTAATCCAAATCATACTGATGAGATACATGACAGTTATATGCAGTCATAATAACAACTTAAATACTGTCAATATTAATAGCAAAGCCTGTTTGAGAACAGTTTTAAAATAGGTACGTACAATTTTATTAAGTATAAAAAGACACCGTGCAGAGCACAATACAATATATTTCATCTTCAATTCTGGTAGTTCTCAAGCTCCACTGTCTTAATTGATATTGTCACCAATGATCGCCGAATATAATTACCTCTCTGTATAAAATGAGGTTTGCCTAGATGAATTCATGCTGTTGGGTTTTAAACATACAGTAATTTCCTTTCAATGGCTACTTACACTGATAAAACACTGTCAAGACTGTTGGCTAGCCTGCATTTGGTTTCTAACATATGCTATGATACTGCCAGTTTACCCTGTCTTGCTTTGTCTCTCTGTTTGAGAACAGACCCTCCAATATATTAATTGTTTCTGACTTTGTTCCAAGTTCACAACCAGAACACTGTTTCTGACCATTTGTACGTTCCATTCCTCACATTATTGAACTTTCACTGACATCAGCAGGAGTTTCCAACATGCAATGACTGTATGGTTTTCCCCTAATCTCCTTTTCTCCCCCAAGTCTTTTCTAATGGAGCACAGAAGGCATGTAAAAATGATCTTTTTTTTAGGATTTGGGGGTCCATTTTCTTATTTTCTTGAAAGCAGATGACATTTATAGACTTCCAGCTTTGACTATCTTCTTTGGAAAAGCAGACATGTAAACTTTAGAATTTACAGATTTTGCTTGCACATTCCAATTCGGTTTAATTAAAAAAAAAAGTCAGAACTCTAATTTCAAATTGATTTAAATAATAATGTGTGAGTCTTAAAAGAAACAACTTACACTTCCTCCTCTCTAAAATATATTAACATTAGACTGGAAAATAAATTAAACAATACAGAAGTGCAGAGATTATGCTATCACAGTAATATCTGCCAAACAAAGCTTGGTCTTTTGCTAACATTAGCTTACTACATTTGCAATACATGCTAAGCAAAGACCCTACTTCTCTAACAGGTACATTCAGACAATATATATTTTATGGAATAAATATATAATATATCCAGTTATAGATTTCTGAATAGTAACTATAATAGATTCAAGCAATACCTACGTTTAAAAATACAGTTCTAGGTTTCCCTAACTTTACTACTAATAAAATTAAAGTTGACCTAAAACTTTCTCACTTTGTTGATGCATAATAAAATATATGGAAACACCAAGAGTAAAAAGCCAACTGCTTCTACAAATGGAATACTTTATAAATATAGTAAATTGCTATTTCCAGAGGGAAATCTGAAAATTATAAACAGGAAGTTAGGTTAAAACAGCTCTACCAGATATAGTACAAAGTGGTTATGAAGCGTGATGCACAAGTTTGATGTCTGTGGCAAAATTTTGAACTAATGTTTTTCATTTTTGGAGATAACTGTAGAGAAAGATCCTGCTCTCAAAAGCAGCCAATCTTAACCTTCTTAAACAAAACTTTCAGTGACTAGAGAAAGCCAACTAGAAATTTGTCAGAGTAAGGAGTGCAAGATGAGATCAAACAGAATTATTTGGAAGCCCTGGACTTCGCTGTTTCATAGGGTTTACCAATCATGCTGTTATCATGAGGAACCCAGTCACAGAAGTAAAAGGTATCTGTGACCGCTGTTCGCTGAAAACCCTTATCATGATGGTGCCCTCCCTACAACTCACTTTAGTCTGGTACTGTACATTCTCCAGATGAATTCTGTTTCATGTTCCTGTAGTTGTTTTCTTTTGCTGGAATACTAGAGTACAGCTCTGGTTGCCTGATTACTGAACTCTTGATTGAGGCTTCTTCTTTCTCGAGAACAACCTAGAATTAAAGAAACACATTGCTCAGAGCAAGCAGAAAGAATTGACGAATTAAGCTGGTGGCTGTCTCTGCCTGCCATTTTTCCCTTTCAGTTTAAAATCAGCAATAATTCCTTACTTGCTAATGAAATGATTTAGGCAACTGAAAAAAATTAAAAACTTCATGGGTATGTCTGTCTCCTGCCTTGGTTTACATAGAAATCTCAAACTTACTTCATGAAATACTACTGTTTATACCTCTTGTCTGAGTAGAGGCCCTAAGGTGGGATTCAAAACCTTCTCAGGGCCCTTGTTTGCGTCAACAAATCTGGAATACCGGTGGTCACAGGACAGGGTGTTTACAAGGTGGGTGTTTTCCCCTGAATACCAACAGAGGTCAGTGTCAACACTGATAAGGATGAAACCATCATGGGAGCTTCAGATTTTGACTATCTGGGGACTTTCTGAGTCACTTATTGACTCTTTTAGTACGTGTACACTGTTTTGGGAACAAACAGCTATGAGATTTGGCTGGGATTTAAGTCATTGGGACATGCTTCCTACTTGATTTTCTTTAGGCAAATGGAGCATATCTATAAATGTATTCATAGCACAAACTCTCACCAATTTCAGAAAAACTGCATACACAGAGAACTTCTGAAGCTCACACGCCACTGGGAGACTTGCAAGCCTCTTGGAAGTTATTGTGATATTGAATGTCAGTTAAGAGTGAACGAAATACTTGGTACCAAACTGTATCCAAAAGCAAGAACTTAGAGGTATCCTGCAGAGTAACTAGAATGAAGTCTGGGTTCCTTGTTGCAAGGAAGAGGCTTGGAAGACTTTTCTTCACCTACCGCCAGCAAATCTTGATGTTTCATTGTAGAGTGGTAACAGATTAGCTGAAAGTGCTTTAAACTGTCTAAATCTGGTGGCATATTCTTATTTGTCACAAATGCTCTGGTTGTTAATATAAAAAAAACATTCCCAGGACTTCTTTCACTTTCAGATAAGCCAGAACTGCATAGTGGCTTTTGATCTCAGGGTTATTAGTTGGAAACTGGCTCCAGAATTTGCTAGTCCCTTTAACCTGTTTTCAAAATGCACCTTTACTGGGAAAAACCATGTGGAAATGTACCAAAGAATGAACTCTGCTCATCCTGACTGCAGTAAGTGCTGGCTGGGCCCCCAAGTGTACCTCCAGGCCCCTGACTGCCCCCCTTGAGGCTCCCTCCATCCTGTCCACAGCCCAGTACCTCATGTCAGCCCCTAGGGCTGTCATCTCCTCCTCAGCAATGCCCCAGCAGGGCCAGTCTCCAGCTCCTCATAGCCTGCCCTGCCCAGCCATGGGGTCCCACTTAAACTGGGCCCACTGTGGGCTCATGTCCCAGCCTGTCTCTATCCTCAGGCAGGTGCCCAGGCCTGGGGCTGCCCTGCTCTTGTCTGGGGCTGAGATGGGCTCTGGCAGCAGATGCTGCCCTGACAGACCCCTGGAAGTGGCTGGCCCAAGTGGGGTGCTGCCAGTGGACTTTAGGGAAGAACAATGAATCCTCTCACCTACGACATATGATTTTGCTGTGTAGTTTGCTGCTGTTGCTGCTGCTGAATGAGCAATTGCTGCTGTTGCCGGCGCCGGGCTGTTCTCAGCTTTTCGAAGCGAGCCTCCATCTCCTCCAGCACCTTGGGAGTGTAGCGCACCACCAGCTTCACACTGTCCTTGGCTGCCTTCAGCAGCTCCACTGCCTTCTCATGGTGCTCTCCTTCCACGCTCTGGGAGCAGAGAGAACAAATTTAATAGTGAAAATGGTGCTTTGATCTAGAGCTGTGTATTTTTCATATGGAAAGCGTGTCAGAGTTTTACATAGTTTCCACACCTTACATTTTTTAAGGGAACACTAGGAAGAAAGCATTAAGTAAGACTTATGCACTGCTGGCCATGTATTAATTTTCAAGCCCTGATTTCTCTGCTAATGTTGCTTGGAACAGTAAATTTCCAAAACAGGGAGGTTACTTAGCTGTTATAAAGAGTATTCAATTTCTACCACTAAGTGGACTGACTGGAGTCATATGCCTTTTAGGCATATGACCTAAGGCATTGTTACACACCTTAAGAAAAAGGGAAAAATTTTCTAATGGTGCATGACTGTCCACATGTTACAACATATGAGATGTTGTACATACATATTCCAAAAAAGAAAAGTATCTCTGCACAGAAAAAACCCAACAGCCTGAACATCTGTGACCTTCACACGGGTTTTAGATCCTCTAAAAATAAGTCTTTTTCTTCCCATTTAAAATAAATCAAAGCTTTACTACCTGCTGTGTTTTAAAACTCTTTATGTATACCATGCTTTTGGAAATATAAGTCTTAACTTAAGAGAAAGTGTACAAAATTTGGCATTGTTTTATATTTTCTTTTTTGCTTGTAAATCATGGTCAGAATGGCATGGTCTACTGCATGTAACCTCCCAAGCTACATGCAGTAGAAACATTTGTTTGCTTTCAAAATGCTGGATGGTTCTTATTAACACCAATAAGAAATTGTGATTGTTTTGTAGGGGAATAATAATATGGCATGTTTTAATACTTCATTCAACAACCTAGCAAACTGCATTTAATTCATGCTTGTTTTCTCTCCTGGTTGTCCCCAGCCTTATTCTTCCAGTTTAGACAATATTTTCTAATTAGAAATGAAAGGTTTGACTTTGTTGCTATCCAGGTCAATGGAAAACTCCCATTGATTGGAATAGGAATGATACAGAATTAAGCCTAATGCTCTGAGCCATAAGCAAAGAGGCAAAAAAAACAACAGCAAACATAGCACTGCTAAATACAAATCCCGCTCTCTGAACACACCTCACCCAGATCTTGACAACCACAGTTTTCAGCTGTTATTAATATGATGGTTAAACTTGCTCTTAATGTCTTCATTGCTGCTTGCACTCCAGTTTTCAAGGTATTACGAAAACATTACCTGCTTAACAACAGCTGCAGAAGTGAAATAGCAGAGGCCCTTGGAGCAGGGAAAAGGAAAGGGCAAAGGGAGTTGTTGGAATGCTTCTGCCTCTGCAAACTTCTAAGGCTGTGCTGGCAAAGGACTTCTGCTGGTATTGGTCATTCCTATACAAGGTACTTTGCTGACTGGCTTATGCTGGTGGGGGACATTGCAAGGATCTGACACACTCATGTTACTTTAGAACTGACCACCTAATGGGTAAAATTGTTTTTGAAAGTATATATTTATTTAACATATCATTTTTTATTACATATACTTTTATACACTTATCCCTTTTTTCCATTATTGCATTTGCATATTGCATCAAAGAGAAGGATGAAAAACACTATAGAGACAAGAACAGCTGAAAGAACTGCAGATATTGTGTGGGCAAATACCAAGCATTTCTCTATCCTGGTTCACAGACTTGCCATTAATCTAGATGAAAAAAATTCACTTTCCTAAAGACAAAAAAGAAAATCTGTTAGCCCACAAGTTGGGAGACTGAGAAGAATTTCTATTAGGTATCCCTATACAAATACTTGGTTGACAAATTAGTCATTATAAATCTATTTTGCATCCTTTCTGTATCTGACTCACACAAGGTATGTGACAAATGCAGAATCTTTGCCAGATATCAACAGGCACCACCAACTGTTTTTGTTGAGCCATCTGTAGGGCTTGCTGCTTTCAATTTCCTTTATTTTTAGGGGGTGTGGGACAAAAGTATGTAACAAAATCCCCAGCATAATGAGAAAACACTGTTTTTTAACATCCAGCAAAACAGCTCAAGGAACACTCTTCCCAATCACGCTGGGAAAACAAATCTGAATTCTGAACACACAGCTCTAATTTTATGTTGCTAATTATGAAGTTGGATAACCATCAGTGATTGAGCACAAACAAGTTACAGATATTTCATTTCATGTCCCACCACTGAACTGTCTGTTCTGTTGCACATACTGTACATTATTTGCTTTTCTTGAATTAGTCCCAGTGAACAATGCTAAATTTAGATTTTTTTGTCCCATCTCAAGCTGTTTGCAAACAAATAATCACTTCTATAATTTTTGCCTTTTTACAAATTATATTGTGTGGGATTATTTAGTCCAAGACTGGTTTATGAACAGTTGCTTATTACTATGAAGGTGGTGAGGCCCTGGAACAGGTTGCCAGAGAATTCATGGATGTCCCATCCCAGGAAGTTCAAAGTCAGGTTGGACAGGGTTCTGAGCAACCTGCTCTAGTGGAAGGTGCTCCTACCCATGGTAGAAGGCTTGGAACGAGATCATTTTTAAGGTCCCTTTCAACCCAAACCGTGCTATGATTCTGTGATTATTTCAAGAATGCAACTTGAATTCAAACTTTGAATTCTGTTGTTTACACTCTGAATACAAGAATATTTCTCTTGCATCTCTAAATCAACTTTCTCATGTGTCCACATGCAATGGGGAATTTTGTACTGTGTTTTTTGCTGTGTTACCTAAATAGATATTCTAGAGCACATGCATCAAATTTTTGACTGGAGAATCATAAAATAGAGGTGACAAGGAGTGAAATTCAATATATCTTGACATCTGAATGTTTACCACTTTCCTCTCTGGTCTTTGTCTAGACACTGTTGACAGTAAAAGTATTTTTCAAGAACCATCCATCAATTAGTAAATTGAAACTATTTTCAATTTTAATTGAAAATTAAAATTGCCTTTTTAATCTCTTGTTGAAAGAAACAACAACAAAATTCTCTGATCAACTTTAAATCAGTGTGAAGTTCAGGCAACCAACTTCCTTAAATATTCCATTTATTTCTTTTTCTTTGAGACTAAATAATCTTTTCAGTGGGCTTTTCTTTCCTTTCTCATTGCTATTTGGTACAAGTAAGTTTCAGAACTAGTATTTCTCTTTTGAGACCATGGTAAATGATAGAAGAAGTGGTAAAAAGTCTGTCTGAAGTGTTACCCTAAAATTTGTTACAAGAGAAAGGGAATAGCTAGTGTTGAGAGAAATAGATGAAAACATAGAAGCGTTTTTATTGTTTTTGGCCTGACAACAAGGAAGAAATTTAAGTTTTAAAGTCTTAGATTTCTGACTGGACTCAGAAACTGCTACTCTGTGCCTTTGATGCATTTAAATACAAGGTCAGATGGAGGTTTGCATTGAAAAAGACTACATGTTCATAAAGGGAAGGGTAAGGTTATGTGAATGAGTATCCTTATGTTCTCAATACTTTATATTCCTTTATAAAAGAGCACATAAAACAAAATGAAAGGCAGAATTTGACCTGGACCTGTACCATGGAGTCAGAGCCTTATGTGTCCTCTAGTCCAACAGCCTTTTTTTTTTTTTCACCTCCATGTTGACATTCACAGTCAAATTACTACAAAATACTCCACCTTGATTTAAATGAAAAATGACCATGAAAAAAATGTACCTTTTTACCAAGCATACATGCTCCCTGTATGGGAGCATTTGTACTGCTGACAAAGATATCACAGCTGGATGAATATCACTAAAAGAAATCTAGAAGGTAGATTCTAGATTTGCATATCTCCACTGCATATCAGCACCAAATGTGCTTACCAAATTTCTTTCAATTTTATGTGTTCAAAGGCTTTGAAGGTCACAAGACTACAGAAGTGCCACTGTGTCATCACTGTGCTTGGAAAGGGCTGTGTGCCTTGAAGGCTACAAAATGAAAGAATGACAATCTGTTATTAAGCTTTTACTGCAAGGGGATTTTACAGAATTATCAATTATCATTAAGAACATAGGTTCCTTGTAAATTAGGCAGGTGGTGTGGATTTGAAATGAAGCTCTTCAATCACTCTCCATTACAATAGAAATTATAATGGCACAAAATTGTTGGTGGAGCTCTGCCTCACTGCACCACAAATGCACACTGAAGGTCTCTCACAGAACTAATTATTTTTGTGTGGCTACATTTTAAATCATGATGTTAGAATATCTGTGAAAAATGTAAATCCGGATGAATATGAAAGCTCTATCAAATTTCCACATACCACTCCATTAACTGAAAGTAGCTGGTCCCCACGTTTGAGCCCTCCATGCCTTTCTGCCACTCCTCCAGGAATGATGCGAGAAATATAAATAGGTGAATTTTGTTCCTTCCCTCCCATAACATTAAAGCCCAGGCCTTCCTCAGTCTTTGGCAGCTCCACCACTCGTGGGTGTGAATGGCCTTCACTTGCAGCAAACGCAGCAACTGTTGCCTGGAAGAAAAAAACGATTGATTTGGCTATTTAAGGGTTACAGTGACAGACACTTTGTTGGTCATTTGCAGGAAGAATTCCTTCCTGTGAAAACATTTCAGTATCTTACTCTGACATTTTCTGATTATCTGAAAATATTTTAAAAACATCAAGTTCTATGCCAATGTTTTTGAATAAAGGAATAAACAGAGGAACAAAGAGTTTAGGTGACTTGTCAAAGATAATACAGAAAGTTACCAGCAGAGCCAGAAGTAGGCACCAGGAAGCCTTACTCTGTGGTGGTGCACCCTTATGATCATTAGTGCATTTCTTCTTTGCCTTTTCACAGGGAGAAAATTTATTCCTGTGGGATAAGATAATGGGATCTCTAATGCGTTCCTAGTTGAAATTAAGTGGATGAACTGAATTTTTAACTCTCTGCTTTGCTTTCAGAGTTATGGAATTATTTATTCTAAATCCTCAAATTATATTCTTAAATTAAAAGTTTAATTTATAATCTTTGTGAAGTCTTACAAACTAAGTAACTTCTGGAACAGGAAGAGGAGGTTTTATTATATAATTCCGTCAAAACTTTTATGGAAAAATTAAATCTTAAGACAAAACCAGATACATAAATCAATTAGAAAAATCTACATTGTTTAATTTATTCCAGGGAAAAAAACAAAGAGAAGTTACATACTGTAAAGCTTGCATCCAGGAAAATATTATATTTATACTTGATTTTTCACTACAAGCATTTTCTTACTTATTGGTCTTAATAAACCATTAAATAAACATTAAGAAAATATTTTATAGTTTTAAAAATGTGTTTGTAGTTCAAACTGCTTGAACAATTTTGCATCACACTAATATTTTTGAGCATCCTATAATGCTTATGCTTAATCGAAGCTAGTGGATGATGTGACATAATGGATCATTCCCAATTACATGTTTTTGCACATGCAGAACTTGTCATCATGCATACATATGTTAGACATGAATGCACTAGGAGAATGAAATGCAGACAGCCCAGAAATAACCAGGAAATATTGCGATATTGAAACATTGCTCTGTAACCTGCTGTTCTATATGAGTAAGAAATGAGAATGGGAAACACTAATTGGACTTCTCCCCATTTACTAAATAACATAGCAATAATTTCTATGTTTATCTGCAGTGTAAACAAATCAGGATTTCATATACACATTTCTCCATATAGAACGAAAGATCTTACAAATTTACATTGACCATTAGCTTTCAATTAGAAGGTTAAAATAAGAAAAACGGCCTACAGAAAAGAAAGTCCTATTTAATATGGAAAATACACTGCAATTTAGAGTATACTAGGTTATTTGCTGCTATTATAGAGCTTGCTTCCCTAAAATACTCTTAAATAATTTTGTAACACACTCCCAACCTTCCTCTTCTGTTACAGCTTTAAATTTAAATCTCTGAACATAAATACTTAATGGTAAGAGATCTTAGTTCCACTAGGACTTCAGGGAGTTTATGTTCACAGGAATGGGACCATAAAGAAGAATCTCTAAAAAAGATTTATGGGTTTTGCAATTTATTTTGCATAGAATCTGCTATACCACATAAAAGACAGTGTTTTGTGCAAAATGATAATGGGAAAAAGAAAGCCATGGTGGACCCCCTTGTTTGGAAGCATCTATTTTTGTGCATGTTATGAAAATACAGAGCATATTTCATACTGGCACATAGAATGGGTTCTTTCATGGTTGTGTGAACTCCGTTATCATTTCAGCAGCAGCAACACAGCTGTCATTGTCTTAGGATATAAGAAAGGCAGGTCCACATGGACAAAGAGACTATGTTTTATTAAAACAGGCAAAGTATCAGAAAAAAACCCACACTTACATTTAGCTGTGGAGTCAATAAAATGTTGATCAGGCCATTTCTGTCACTGTTCATCCTTAGCATTTGCTCAGTACCTACAGTTCCCATTAGTTAAAAGGGTAATTTTGATTGTTTAGTTTCTACCTCCCAAATAACTGTGTCCTCTCTGGATGAGATGTATGGGAAAACAGTCCATTAAAATATTGTTGTTGCAGGCAGACTGCTACAGAAGAACCAGTAGATTTGCTTTTGCAAAGCAACTTTTTAAAAAGCATCATATTCCATAAAATCATTCTCTTTTCTTAAGCTACAGAAGCAGCATAAAGGTTGAAATTTTCCATTATGATTGTTACCTGGGAAGTAGCACTGGTTCTAGACTCTGGGCTGCCACTGATGTCTAAATTTTCTTACAGTGTACACACGAATACCTGAAACACACACGCGCACAGTCAATTACTAGATCACTTTGGTAACACATATTTCAACAGCTGCACGTATCCTACCTTTGCAGTGGCCCTGGCTCGGAATTCGGGGCAGCCATTAACAGTTATGGTTTCATGCATGTATTGATACACCTAAAATGTTCATGAAAATAAAATGAAATTAATTATAGAAGCAAAACAAGGACTTTATATTAACCCAGACAGGAGAGTCCCTTTCCCTCATAGAACTGACTTTCATTAATGCTGTATTCACGCAATCACATAGTCAAGTGTCTGCTAAACTTGAGAAGGCTTAGGTTAACAGAGAACATCAATCTCTGTTTCTCATGTTAATTTCCAAACTTAACTTTACATCTTCTAACACAACTCCCTTTCATTCTCTAGCAAGTAGTTTCCTCAAACCAGCTAAATTCTATGTTTTCAAAAATTTGTGTTTCCAGGCAACTGACTTGAATGCAAATGATCTGAACTGACCTGAGTGGTGTATCAGCCTCCAGTAATGACTTCTTTGGTCTCTGAACTTTCTTATGAACTAAAAGACTTAGGAAATTGATGTTAAAAAAGATATGTAAGCTGCTCAGCATACAGAAGAAGAAAAATGCTGCTCAGCTGAAGAATGGAAGTAAAAATAGCTCTGGAGAAAGGTCACAGTACTACCTTCCATCAACCATAACTAGGAATGTGAAAAGGGTTGACAGTCTGGTAGGTCAGGTCAGACATGGTCAATAAGTAAGATTATCCTTTAAAAAGAAGTTGTACATACACATGAACTACATAAAATCAACACTGCCAATATATGTAACTTTCTGTCATTTTTTTCCTGGTATACACTTTTGGCCCACTTTCCCTGGTCCTTATCTCTCCATTTTAAACATCTCCAGTAAAGAGAAAGGAAAAGGCTTTGTCTTACATTGCCTTTGCTCTCTAGATTTGTCACACTCTCAGAGGAAAAATAACAACCAAAGCCTTGATACTAGCCAGTTATTTTGAAAGCAAACTTAAAAATGAAAAATATTTATATATTACATACAGAAAGTTTTTGGAAGACAAAGGTGAATGCAAACAAACCAAACCTTTTCTTTAACTTTCTTATAAAACCAACAAACTTAAAAAAAAAGTTGCTATATGCTACTGATTTACTGTGGGCATTTTCTTGACCTAATTCATCAGAAATTTTGTTGCTTCATATGCTCTGTGTCTCAGGCTGCACTTATCAGAGAGAACTTCTGCTGGTAAAGTATGTTAGTTTTTACAGCAATCTCCTTAGGTTCCTTGAGGAGTGCAGATTCAAACGTACTTTCAAAAATAAATTTATCTTTCACTCATTTGCCGATGCTTTAGTAGGAGAGCGAAAACTTTCCCCTTTGGTAATGTAAATGTTACTTTGGCAGAGAAGTACTTAACTGACCTACAAACAATGGCTTGTCCCATTGATAGTCCCATCCCCCTGTCCTGCTGACTCGTTATGCAGTACCATAACGATGCATCTCTCCCCATTGAGCCTGTTAATATGAAACTTAACACACTGACAAGCATATGCTGCAAACATCTTAACAGAATTAAGATTTGTGGCTCATTTCTGACTTCAGTGGACAGACACACTGTTAATCAAGCACTCTTAAGTAGCAAAATGTCTGGGGATGACTTATCTCCAGACTTTTTTTCTTGGGGTATCATACATAAGGAAAAGGCAGAAAAGGAAAGCAGATAACAAATGCGATACATTTCAGAGATCTAAAATATGACAAACACTTCCACAATACAGCAGAAGATTCTTTGTCTTGACTATTGTCAAGACTATTGTCTTGACTTGACTATTGTCTTTGTCTTGACTATTGTCAGCACAGAACTGAATAAAAAAAAACCTGGGCCAATGAAGAAAACTGAGACAAGGGGATCATGCTGAAAATCCTCCTGCTTTCTCCATTTGAAATGAAATCTTGCTTCCATTGGCAACATGTACACTGACCATAGCAGAAACCTGGATTTTGCCCTTATTTGTAAACATTTGGGAAAAGAAAGCTCTTTTATAATCTCTAAAGGATTTCTGGTTTCTTATGTTTTAGTACTGGATGATACCATCATACAAATGGGTTGAGCCTACATACTCAGCATTATACTGCACAGATCAGTTCAGTGTTTATTGCATTATGCTGTAGGACTTATTATTACATAAGAAGAATTAATACATTATATAAGAAGAAAATTGTGTGTAATTGCATTAATGACTCATTACATACTTTTTTCTTCAAAATCCGTAGTGTTCTGAACCACTGATAATGCTGTATTTTCTTCAGATTCCCCTTCATCTTAGAACATGACAGCAGATTTTACGTATTGTTTTTGCTTGTACAGCTTTAAATGCTGTGGCTTGCTAAAATGTCTAAAGGCATATATTTGAATATTGAACTATTATGACATTAAATTGCTTCGAAAACAGGTCACAGTATTTCATATAGAGGAACAGTTACTAAAAAGTTCTTTAAAATATTAATGACTGAGGTCGATAATCACAAAGGTGAGCTGATAATGATGCATTCATTTCATTGTTTGTTAGGTTTGAAGTCATATAACTTCCTGTTGACTGCATCCTACCAGTATCTAGCTAGTAGACTTTTTAATATCCAGTATCCTGCTACTTAATTTGTATACTGGTGAAAGAACAGACTCACGAGTGTGTGATTAAATTAGTAAGATAAAAAATAATCCAGCAGCTCAAAAACTTCTGGAAAAATATGATCAATAGTGTCATATAATCCTTGGGTAATCTGTAAATTCTCAATGCTAACAGATTTAAAATGTTGTTCTGCAAAGAGTTATTAGTGATCGTGATATCCATACCACAGTTCTTACAGAAAAAGAATCCTGCATTTCAGATCTCACTGTCTTTAAGCAACAGATGCAACCAGTCTTGAATATTTGCTTGAGACATTTGTAAATCTAATTATCCTATTTGACTGTTAAATAATCCTGAATGTAATTTGAGTTTAAGAATGATAAAACATATACACCCACATAACTTTCTTATTACTGAGTCAGTTTGACAACCAAACACAGATTAATCATACCTGTTCCACCAAGTCCCTTAAACTCTTTGTAGGGTTCAGATCTAATCAGAGCTCATTTTTGCAATGCACTGAAGTCCATAAAAACTGTTGTTTGTTTTCCTGTAGCCACACTAAGCCCTTTATATATGCTGTTCTCAGCACCACCTCAGCCATGATTTTAGCACAACAAATCCATTCTGCTCCCTCTTCTATGTAAACAGAACACATAAACTGAAAATCTCTTTGTTCTCATGCTGAGTAAGGTGGCATTTAAATCCTCCTGGTATGAAATATAGCTTCTTGTTGAATCCACTGTATGTGACAAGTAACTGAAATGGATTTAAAAAATCTTTTCTTTCAATTCCTACTATTATCTGTACATCTGATTATCTTTTAAGCATGTAACAGTTCTCCTGAATCCAACAATGTCATCCTTAAGAGGCCTGTATAAGATCTACTGTAGCTTTCTTTACTAGAACAAATTATCAGTCAGTATAGAAAAAGACAAAGGCACAGATTTTAATTTAAAGCATTTGAAAATCTCCCCTGTAGGATATTTACTAAAGAACAGTGGCCTTTGTTGACTCTGATAAATGAATCATTTTGAAAGACATCATTGGATAGTATGATTGAGCTGAAGAAAGGAAATTAACAACATATCACAGAATCACAGACTGGTTGAGAATGGAAGTGACTCTAGAGGTCATCTCATTCAACTGCCTTGCTCAAGCAGGGCCACCTAGAGCCAGTTGCCCAGTACAGTAACTAGATGATTACCATATGTTACTAACTTGAAAAAGAGCATATCTGGTTTTGTATGTAGAGCTATATATCTTTTGAGTGTCTGTAAGACTGCACAGGTGTTTAGTAATATTATTTACTGACAGACTCCATACACAGCCTGATGGTCTAGTGCCTAGGGAAAAGAGCTTCCACAATTAACTCATAATAGAGATTAAATTACAGATGAAATGTCAATGTTTCAAGACACAAACCTGCAGCTGGAAGGTAAATGGTAATGTTTCAGATCATTTCTCCCCCCCAGTGATTTCTACCAAAACTGTGAGTGTCTGTGTGCTGAATGTTCTTTGGGTAAAGGCATGCTGCAGGCAGGGGTTTGTTCGCACAGATCTCATTTGTGCTGTGGAGCAAGACGTACTCGGCTTTGTTTTCTCTTTCCTGTGGAGCACAGAATACAACACTCCCACCAAGCAATACTCCTGAAAGCACGAATACAGACCTCAGACTTTTTTCAGCTTCTGCAGGTAGTCTCCTCAGACATAACCTGAAGTTATTCTCCCACACTACTCAAAGATTACAAAAAGAGTGCAGGAGGTAAATTAGACCTAGAAAATTTGAACTTGGAAGTGAATCCTCCTTGTACTGTGTCAGCTCTCGCAGGCACAGAGAAATGCACATTTTATTACCTCTCTCAGCAGGAGCTGTAGTGAGTCAGATGCAGCAGGTATTATTGTTATGATGATGGGCCTCACCCCCACGCATTCAGCTGGGAGGCAAAGCAGCTGGTTTAAGATTACTGGAGCACAGGAAGGGGAACAGCCTTACAGGTACTTCAGGAGCTAGCTTCTTACCAAAAATTACTCCATACAGATTCATAACAAAGCAGCAAGTTATTTAGGGCTTGGCTGTTTAAACCAGCACAAAGCCATAGAAGGTCCAGGAAAAACAGTGCACTTCGCAGCCTGTTTTGTAAAGGTGTCTAGAAGTAGTATTCTGTTTATAACCTGAATGATGCAGCATCTTTTCTGATGAATTCTCTAAGACAGAATTTAATTAAACAATTTTATTCCATTAACTTCCGTAAGAGGTATTTAGTGATTCATCCCCTGATGAAATATGTCATTCTAAGTACAACTGTACTTACAATAATTATGCTCAACTTTAGGACAAGCTGATCTGAACACCAGAATGGCAGAGGTATGAGGCAGAAGTCATTTTACAGCAATGAATAGGTGCTCAGAAACCCCCCATGAACACAGTACTTTGCAATCCAGACCTGTGACGTAGGAAGCACAGATACAGTTTTCTGAAATTTCTAAGTGGGGAAGTAACCTTTTTTGAAAATGTTTGGGGTTTCTTAGCATGAGATCATACATGCAAGTAGTAATAATCAGCTGTGTTTCCACAGTGCCTGTAGTATGATAATAATAAAAAGACATAAAATGCTTCCTTCAAGAAGTCACAACCTTAAATAAGTGACGTAGGTAAATCATAGGTAAGCAGGTAAAAGGGTGAAATGAAGAAAAAACCTGCAAGAAGACTGATAAATGACGTTTAAAATACATATTGGCATCATCTGGGTTTAGCTCCTTTGCCATATTTTTTGTTGCTTCAAGTGTAGAAAAGAATTGTATATCTATTTTTGGAAGAAGGCATACAAGGAAGACAAGAGCCTGACAGACAGTACAGAGGGGAGAGTTAGCATGAGAATAACCAGAACAAGGAGGACATAATTGGTTTCACTGCGCTTCTGTAGTCATGTCAATGGAAGAGTGTACATGTGTGCATCCTTGCAGAACTGATGCTAAGCTATAAAAGAGAGATTGTTATTTACTTACACCTCAGTACTATGCATCTGCCATCAACCAGCTGAATCCCTGTCTTCCTAATTGCCTTCGTATGTTGGAGTGGATGATAAATATTTTTCCCTTCAAGCAAAAAGAAGTATCTTAATCAATATTTCACCACAGTGAGAAGGGTAGAAGATGCTTTATTCAGCATAGCTGCTGGCCTCTCTTCTGCCCTCCTCTCCAATCTGGAACTGACTCCCAGGACTTCAGTGTCCTTCTGCTCTGAGACCCACATTTCATTTCACTTGAGGCATGAATCAGTCCTTGGGGCAGGCCAGGAGAATGCCCAATCTTGTGACTGGGAGAAGTTACCTGTGCCTGTGAATCCCTTGTTACTGAGAGCAAATGCCTCCTGCAGCACAAATTGGTTGTGTCTCTCCCATTCTACTTTGTTTTCATAATTTTTGACTCTTTCACATTCTGTTTGGCATTTTTCCTTACCCATAACCTCTTGCCTATATTTTCCATTCTTAATCCAACACATTTATGTCTGTGGAAAGGAATGCATTGGTTTGTATGCCTGGACAGACTCCCCTTGTGCTGTGCCTCAGCACCCAATTCAGATCAAGCCTGACCACATCAGTGAGCAAGGCTTAAATGCTACAAAGGTTAGAAGAGACTCTGGTAACCTCTTGTACAACATAAACCATGGAACCTTACCTGGTAATATTTTATGCCAATCACCATTTTTGCTTGAACTACAGACTTTTCAGAACTCAAGAGTTTTCAAAATCTCTGCCCCTTATGGTAGGTTTTCTGAAATTTCAAACAGTATTTGCCTTTCTACAAAATTACTAATTACCATCTAAGATGACACCTGAACAGATGATGACATAAAAAAAAAAGAAAACATGTCAAACACAACTGAAAGTATGTATATTAGAAGCAAGGAGGTATGCAGCTGACCCAACCACATTTCTTCTTTCATAATTCCTCTTTCATAATGACTTTTTACCTCTGAAATCTTACTCAAGCTCAAAACCAAAGCAGTGGAGCACTTCCATTCAGCCATAAACTTGTGGTAGCTCAATGAAAGTGGAAAATATCTAGCGACAGTGTGTTAAGTTTTGTATCTCTTGAATATCAGATGGAATTTCTGGTTTTGTGCCTGTGTTCTGCTTTTTAAAAATCATCTCATGTGATAAGCATGCTTGGGAAAGCACATTTACATCTTAAAGAGCATGTTTTCTCCAGAACTATATATATATACAGAGCTATAGCCTCTTGCTAAGATACTGTACTAAACACTGTTATACACCATAGTCTAGAAGACAGTTGTTCCATTCAGTAGTTGAAAGCAGGCTGATTTTCTCTCCTATCAATCTAGTTGACTCAAAAAATATTAACATTGTGTTAATAGCCACTTTTATCTTTGGTAGTTAATTTAAAAAATCGGGGAAGAGACTATTCTGAATGACTAAAAAGAAAGATAATTTGGTAACTGTCTAAATAGCAGTGCTTGTGAGGGACAGACCCCCAAAAACCACTGGTTGTGGGAGAATGCCATGGATGCGATGTATACGCACCACAACTTCAAATTTACAATAAACCTAGATTCTTCTTAAACAAGATTGCTTGAGCAAACGAATCACAAAACCCCATTTTGTTATAGGACTATGACAAGTGTTTGAGTAATCCCAACAGAAGCAGAATTAGGCAATCTTATACCCAAGCTCACAGCGTATATTCTGTACATAATCTTCAGTCTGCCCCTGAGTGCAAGCTGATGAAAGTTCTCTCATCAATGTCAACAGGACAAGTAGATAGGTACCTGTGAGTACAGAGAGGTTGAAATGGCTGAAAAGTTCCTTTGAGAGGAAGGCACGTGATACATTATTGTTCTTACTGGAAGCACTGACATGTCTGTATTATGTAAGTTGTTGCTTGCAGCTGCTGAATTTCAACAACTAAATTTGAAAAAGCTGCTTTGTGACAACTAGTCTGTATTAATGAGCTATTTATATCAGACAGAATGTGGTCATTCAAGGTTGCTGGCATTCTGAATATTTTTACATGATAAGCTCTCATTAGCCTTTGAGCAGTTACATGTTTGCATTGGAAAAACTGGTCTCTATTTTCAAAACCAAACTTTGCATCATTTTCACAATTGTTGCAGCAATCCCTTTCCATGAAGTAACACAGCATGGATGTTGCCACAAGGTGCCGTAGGGATGCTAACCCATTAAAAAGCACAAACCAGTAAATGAAATTCAGTCTTGTTTAACAGCTTGAGGAGATGAGACAGTTTTAATTTCAGACCATGTGGAAGAAATATTATGAATGTTGGCTTTAGCATTTTCATTGAGGATATTTTATATAAATGTTTCTTTCTTTAGGGGATGGGGGCTATGGAGGAAACTAGGTCAGTTCTACCAAAGTGAAAAAACTGATCCGAATACTGATGCATTATTAAGCTGTCCTTAGGCAGTAGCAAAAAAACAGCACAGGCCTGAGACATTGTTAAAAATAAATTAAGTATAATCACTGCAAAGGTATAATATTTTAATTTAGGATGAAATACTTCATGAAGGCTCAAGTTAAAGTGGAATTTTTTTCTTTTTTTTGTGTGGAAAACAGTGGTGTGCGCTCTGCTCTGACAGTATCTGTTGTGGTGTCAGGAAGCTTACCCAAGTTTTTGTCCCTGAGCTCTTGCCATATGATGCTGCGTCTGTCCAAGAAACAACCCAACAGGGGTTAGAGGCTGGGGCCAGAATCTCTTTCCTCCCTTATGTGTGAGCAGAAGTATGTAGCAGATGTACCTGAAAATGCACGCTGTCACATCCTCTGCACATATTGGGTGAGTCAATTGAAACACTCCTGGTGTTGCTGTTAGGATACACAAGACCTGTGTGCCCCCTCTTCCCTCCAATGTCAATTCTGTCTGGAGTCATCACTGACACTCTGAAGTCAGGAGGAAGTTGCTTAATACCTTTTTAAGAATAACGAAAAATAGACTTTTATTTGCAAGTAAAAACTACTTCTATATGAGGAACAAGAAAAATATAATTGGATCATTTAGTTTATTTCCTATCTCTTGCACACTGTTCTGTATTCTGCTCTAAGTCAATGGGAACTATGATCTGGCATCTTTAAAATAGTGTTCCAGGTGTTGCAGAAACTATCCTTTGCAATCACTAAATCTTAGCAAAATAGAGTCCTAAAAGTCTTTTCTGCTGCAATATACTGGGATAAAAAGAAATACCAACATGTGTGATTAGTTAATTCTCATAAAATCACTTGGAACTCACAGCCTATAATTTACCACTCTCTTAGACCTCGCTGCCAGTTACTTTTAAGTTCAAAAATACACCAAGCATTAATAAACACTAATACCCTCCACTTCATCAGTAAGTCTGTATATGCTGTTGAGGTTGACATACGCAACAACCATATTCCGAACTTTAACAGATTTGTCAAAACCTTGCCAAAATGAGCACCTGGATGAAATATGACATCATCATGCAGGCTCATCTCAAATGCTTCTATCAAGCTGAGAAGGCAGGGGAAGGAAGGAAACTACTGATGCTTCTTGTTTTAAAGGACAACAAAAATACAGATAAAATAGAGTTTTAAAACAGTTTTACAATTCCTTTTCTTAAAAACATGGAGATTGAGCAGCATTTCTCAGGAGTCTCATCAGTGACATCAGTTAAGAGGCAGCAGAAGGATACTGAGGCTCCATCAAGGCAAAAAAAAGAAGGTGCAGTGGCTTCCAACAATTTGTCACTTATTAATATTACTCAGTAGTTAACCTCACTGCTGATTCCTCTCAAGAGGAAGAAGCAGGCTTGAGATAAACTGCAGCAGAGGCTATTCTGCTTATTCTGAAGAGTTTTATGTAATCAAATAGGATACTGCAAGAATAAACTAAAATGATAATGCAAGCAAACAAAAAAGATGCTGAGATGCACCACACATGTTCCACTGGAGTCACCTTCCATAGCACACGCAGTTGCAGCTGTTTGCCAAAATGAGAACATCACCTGAGCACCACTCAGTTTTGGTAAATATGATGCAGCCACTCAGATAAACTGTACAAGATATGTGATGGTTTTGAGTCTTGCAGGACTCTTCAAGCACTTTTTATTTATTTACTTATTTATTTATTTATCTGTTGTAAAAGGCACAGTTACACATGCAGAGTGTAAGTATAACTAGATTTATAGCCACCAGCCAACTCTAAAAAATGATCTTTAATCAAAACCAGTGGGAGAAAGCACCTGTTAAAGACCCATGATACAGTCTGGTCCCAGATTCTAGAGTACTCTATCTGTGAAATCTAGTACTTAGCTCTAGGCAGCTAAAAAAACAGGTGACAGCAGCTGTTTTAAGTCTCCTGCAGTGAAGTCATGAAAGTGGTAGGAACTTAGTAATTGCACAGAGACTAAATAATGCCTTCTCTCAGATAATGCCTGGGCAGCTTGGTAAATTCATATAATTGCCATTAATGAAGGCCATCTGCTGAGTTACAAGGTAATAATTTCCAAAAGTTCTCATTCATGCCACCTAGGGCTTGCGAGCAACAGAGTAATGCTTCATTGTTTTTCAAAATTGGAGTAATTTCTGATTACATTCACCCTAAAAAATAGCATATATTTTAAAACAGTAGGGTAATTAAAAAAAGAAAAAAGTTCTGTGCTTACTGCTAGCTTATGCTTTTCTGCTGAACTTCCTCAATGTCTAATCCAGCACAGTGGCAAGACAAAGAGCAGACAGCTCATCTTTAGAAATCAAATTTTTTTATTATCTAATAAACATACATTACAAATCCTTCTTTCAACTCATCATTATGAGAACAGTACCTGCAACCAGGAGGCAGAAGGCAAAATTCTGTAAAACATGAATACATTACTACTGTGCCATGCCATCATATTTGAGTCAAGCTAAGTAATGCCCTTTCCTCTAAGTGAGGGAAGTACTCATCATTTAGTGGAAACTTATGTCATTATTTTATGTGGCTTTTCATCGCTGGGATAGTGGAAATGAAAAAGGGATAGAAAGGTACAGTAGAAATTCTTGCAAATGCTACACAGCTCTAGAATTCAGGTAAACTGAACTGGTTTGGCTGACATGATAATCTACTCCAATATCTAAATAAAAAATAAAATAACAAAACTTTATAATTAACATCCAGGAATACAAATTTTATTGAAAAGTTACAAATAAATCAATGCATAAACATGCAAAAATCTGAATTAAATTGGTGCATTTGCACAATTCCATATTTGCTACTGCATGAGTCCTACTACTAAACTAATGGTGCAGTGATTCTCAATAAACTATCAGGAACACTAGAACAAGTTATAACAAGGTATCAGATTAGCCTAAGGAGAACTCTGCTTCCCAGCCAGCCTAATGAGGCATCATGCTAATACAACCATACTGGTTTTGTGACCTGAGGTAGAACACTGAACTGATAAAATAAATCTCCGTCACTTTACTCCTATGTGTTGTCCTATTGCCCTTTTGTTTACTAATTGCCTTATTAGTAAATCTGGCATATCAATTCTGCTCAATCTGACCAACAGTTTGGTTTGCATGGGCAAATGTGACAGCAGGAGATCTTCAGATGTCAGGCTTCCTACTGAGCTTTAATCACAGTTCTGTGCTGTGAATTATAGCAGTAAGTCTTCTCAATACACTTTTTTTTCCAAGCTTGCATCTTATAATTTAAAAACGTCAAATGCTGGGCTTGCCCTGTGGAGATGACAGACTGACCAGAACTGTATTTCTCCTCCTGTAACAAATATGCAGTTTTCAGCAAAAATAAAGCATTAAGACAGGGCAGAATTTGGACTCGGGAGCTTACCTTGGTGCCAACTGAGAGAATTTGGCCTGCTGCACCTCCATTTTTATAAGGACTCATGAGGCAGAAAACAATGACATTTTGCTTTCAGAGACTAGGTCTGGGATATGGAGTAATAGCATTATATTGCAAACTGAACAAACAAATTTTAAGATTATTGAAACACAATGAAAATGGGTATTTAAATGACTTCTACATTAAAATCTTAAATTAATAATTGAATAAAAGAATAAATGAGGATTTTTTTGCCTGAGTCCAGCTAATATCCAGATTGTTATATTCCGTACAGCCCTGTAAAAATGAAGTACACTGCCATGCTAGGACATGCCCAGTGAATGAACATCTAAGGGTTCCAGCCAGCCTTCTGCTCTCACACATGGCATCACAGTACCACCAGATTCAGTTTTCACCACCCAGTGGCCTTCTTCTGGTCCCTTAATATTTCCAAAGCCATATATCAGGGTTAGTAATGGAAAGTGTGGGTAGGCAGCTTGAGGAAATGACCAGATAAAAAAACATTGCACATCAGTAGCACTGGGATTCTGGGCATTCAGATCGCTAAGGCATGGAAATGAACCCAGTAATTAAAGGAAATCATTCCAAAATACTGACTAGGCTTATTAAACTATCCTACCTAATATATAATGAAACTATGATTTTAATACTATACAACATGAGCAAGTATATCTCTAAAGTAACTAGAGAGCATCAGAACCTCATGAAAAATATGGGTCAGTGTTCTGCCATTGCCATTTTTATGTCTGTAAGTCAAGAGGGGTCTTTAAATGTCCAGAACGCTCTGTTTATATTTTATAGCAAGCTTAAAAAACTTTTAAACTACTGAGGTAGGAACTGAACTATTTTCAGACAACATGCTTTCCCAATGACTAATTTCATACAAGATGGACACGATTAGAGTACTTTGTGTTGATTGCTCCTCCATTGTCTGTGACTGAATCCTACAGAATTGCTTTTCTGTGATGATGTGATATTTTGGTGGGAGTCATAACAATATAAAATAATGGTTACTTTTGTGTGTCTGGTTGCTACACCACATTTTTATCTGATTAATTTTGGCATTGATTCACCATAGGTATTTCCTAGTCAGATCTTATTTCAAACAATATCCACACAGAAAAACTTTAGATTTAACCTTGAAATGGAAAACTGAGTAGCAAAGGCAAGCTGGGAGAAAAACTAAATACACCTGAATATTACATATTCAACACACAGAAATGGAAATCAGGGAATCAACCTGAAAGAAAACTTTGTTCACCAGGAGATGCAAGTGTTTGTTAAACTGTATTGTTATTCTCCTGGTGCTTGACCACCAATTATCAGATGTTAGCAGTAAATGAAATTCACAGAAGCTGCTAAGGCATGTCACATTTTCTTGCTGATGATCCACTGTGTTTTGCTCAGCTTCTTATTCTATCATCTGTGCCCATAGGTCTTTAGGGTTTCTTGCCAGACCAGAAATTCACCTTATCAGTTCTTACTGATACACCTTATCTAAAAGTTCTTACAACTTTTGTTTTTCTGACTTATAACAATTAAAGTAACTTTATCAATTAGATTGTCTAGTTTTATGCTGCATATGAATGTAACTTCTCAGTAGCTCCATTATGCATTCACTTTCACAGCCCTTCATTTATTCCAGTAACCCTTTGGAAATCAGATGACTACAGCATAGCAACAGCTTTAAATAAACAGCAAAAACATTTAGAAGGGTAAAGGACTTAATGGTATAATGGAAAAGATTTGTGCAAGTTTTATCAGATGACAAAGCTATAGAAGCCTAATTAATCTTCATGTAGCTAGGGAGCTTTTAAAATAAGTAATTTTAAAACAAAATTAAATTTTTTCCAAACTGACTTTCGGTGTGATCAGACTTTGGTTAACTTGTTTTCTGGTCTAGGGGTCTTCAGGTGAAAAGGAAATACTGAGGCCATTATACACTTCAATTATTTCCATTATTTTCAGAGCTAATCCATATTCCTGCATAGTGCCAGACAGAATATTTCAGTTGGTGGCACTTATATTTAGCTAAGTGAGAACCATTAATCACCATTTCCTAACATAGCATCCTTGATGCTAAAGTACTTCTATTTAAATTTCATTCACTCAATCACTTTTAAAAAACAATTATTTCTATGGAATATTAGTGTAGGGATTTGAAATTTGATTTACTAAATAGATTCCCATAAATACAATTAATTACAGCCATTAGATAGATTCCTACACATTCGATTGGAATGTATGCCATCTAATATCATATCTCATACTTTTAAAGGCTAATGGGCCATGCAAGAAACCTCCTGCTTCTGTAATTAAAGAATTCCTACTTGTAGAATGGACAAGACACATTTAGTTAGTACAGGGCATATTGCATTTCATCTTTGATCCTTTCACCTACACTCAGCCCAATGCTGAGTTTCTCTGGGACTTATTTTAACAAGTAAACTCACTGGACAGTTAAGTTTCCATAATTTCTTGGACTGGAAAATGCAAATTTTTATTTTACAAAGTTCCTCCATTATGGTTTTTATAGAACTACAAAAGTCAGCCTTAATCTCTTTTACTAGATTTTCTGATGAAAGAAAATAAGGCTCAGATCTTGCATTATAGAATGAACACAGCACACTGCAGATCTGAATATCTGCATATATATAAAAAGCAGCCTCTTTCAGAATTTGCATACTAACACAAAGCCTATCTCCTCATCCCATTTTGATTACTCCTACCTACAGCTTACACCCGGTCTGCTTCACTCCCACTTTCGTCATTATATCCAACTGGCTGCCGTGCATTCTCTTGTAATGTCAACAACTTTTCTCCTCTCGTCTGTGTAGGCGCTAATAAAGAAAATTAAAATCTAGTCACCACACTCTCAAATCTTGCACTAAGGCAAGAAAAGAAAAACAATGGGAGAGAGCATTTGTAGAGAAACTTCTGTCTAGCCTTAGCTATCTCAAACTCAAACACACTCAGAAAAATCTGTGCCGTTCAATAAATTTCAGTGTACATGAAGGACATACAAGAAGAGCATCCCTGATTAATGACATGACACAGCTGAGATACCCTCCCAGTCCCTCTTGCAGTGCTTGGAGATGGCCAACAATGTAATGTGACCAAAATATTCCATGCTTTTATAATTTTTTTTTATATAGAAGCAATTATTTTCTAAGTTTTTCAACAGCTCTTCAACTGGTAGAAAAAAAGAGAGTTACAGTCTAAATATCTGCCAAGGACTTAATGTAGCTGAAAAGAGCAGCCACATGCAGAACAACCTTAAGTGCTCACAGTGTACATATGTCAATCCTCCCACTCTCCCTAAATGAAAAGATTTATTATTGGGCCTTTTATATTTGAAATTTTTTTCTAAAAGAAGATTTACACATGTATCAGAGAATGGTACAAATTTTTTGGGTGTAGAAATTTTGTTCTCTGCTAGTGATATGTTAGAAAGATAGGTTATGGATAAACTTAGTAAGAAATACATTTTTTTGTTTGTGAAGTTGGCAGAACTGTTTATTCATCATCACTCAATTCCTGTGTAACAACTAGCTCCAGTCACATTTACACAATACTCTGTAAAGTCCTTTTGTGCAACTGAGATGATTTTGTCAAGATCTACTTTCAGTTCATTGAACTGAGAAAGCATTTTTCTAAGCCAACTTCCTTGTTCTTAAATTTTGTGTTTGCTTCTGCTAAAATTGTTTTCTTGAGATTAATATAAATTTGTTAAGATTTCACTGACAATGCTGCAAAGACCCAAAGCTGCCTTTAACAATTGGAGTACCAGGCCCAGCTATTGGAAGAAATCCCAAACAATCCCATAACTTTTCTATGTTCTGTGGTTACTTAAAGAAGCATTTAGTTTGCTTAAATGAAAGGACTAGTCAGAATATCAGCTTTTGAGGGTACACAGTGCCATCATTTGTTGTCAGGGAACACTATTTATTTATTGTCAGGGAACACTGTTCTCTTTAAAAAGTCTTGAAAACTGCAATTTAATTAGGTGGAAGCCTCTCTCTGATTCTCACACTGAAGGATATATTCCATAAAACAAAGAGTGTATTCCATTTTGCTTATTAAACTAATGTCGGTTCATCTCTTTTTTCCTTTCAGCCACTCAGCAGTCCACTCAATCAATCTGCTCCTGTTGCCTAGTTATCGGGAGCTCAATTTTGCTACCACTGAGGGAACATTAGATTCCCCATTGATTTCAGCAATGGAGGATTAGTTCCAGGCAGTAGACAGACAAACTGAAACAGAAGTTCTTACAGGTTTTCTACTAAAAAGATGTTGCCTTCATTAGGGCATTTAGAGCTGCTCCTGTTCAGCAGGCTAAGAGTCTCCTTGGTTTAGTAAGTAAAATATCTGACACAATGTTGTATAAAACCATGTTTTCTTTCTAATAAACTTCCAACTGAAGTGTTCATAATTTAACTGCTTTAAAGATACTGCTTGTGTGCATGTAGAACTGTGATGCATCTTCTCTAGCTTGACTCGAAGAAAACAATTACTCTTTATCTACTGTTGGGCAGAGCTTAGGAAGGCCCTGACCACAGCTGGTAGTGGAATGATTACAGCTCTTAGCAGTATGACAAGGATTTCTGACATGAGGAGCAAAGCCCACTGGGACCCAACCACTGACTTCCAAGGTAAGATTCCTGTCAGCTCAGTTAACTTCAGCCTTGCCCCTTTTGGCTGTCATTGCATTCTGATTTTATCAGCACCTCCCTATCACACACCTGAGCTCAAAGGAGAGGCATTCAAGCTTGCACTGACCCAAACTGGCATGACCCCATACCCCAGCACAGCGCTGTACAGGTTACCACAGACCCTCAAACAATGTGAGCAGAATACTAAAGTACTAATTTATCACCCTTTCTCCTCAGCAAGGCTGATTGCCTCAGCCATGATGTCTTGCTCATACAACTGTTCTGTGTCTTCAGTAACTTCTATGCTCTGCACAGTAGCAGGCAGCTACAGACACATCTCACAACCATCATCCTTTATACAATGTAGCACTGAAAGGCAAATATGCTTTTCTTTACTGAGTAATGTTAGTCTGAGAAATAACTATAAATCTCAAATTCATACCTCTCTGATAGCCGTACAAAACTCACTCTGCAACACCTTCTTTAGAGACTGTAGCTTGTGTACTGGTACTTCTCCAGATTCCTGCAGTTTCTCCAGTAACTCAATTGCTCTTGCAACATCTGAGTAGAGAAAACAAAAGGGATACGGGTCAGTATAAACAGTGACTAATAAATTACTAAAAAGGGCACATTGATTGTAATTTTAAATTTAAAATCAGCTTTACCTACACGTACTGTATTAGTCTTGGGTCATACCAGACTTTGCTAGGCAACAACACTGCTGTTGAGAGATCCAAATCCCAAAGTACAGATAAACCATGCACATAGACGTACAACAGACAGAGAGAGGTTCAGTCTTAGCAGGAAACAATCTTTGGAACAAAGGTACAAGTTCAAAGTGGCTAATCTGTATTAGAACTAAAATATTTCTTACTTTCTGCACAAGAGAAAATGGCACAGGAAAAACATAGGGTTTCCTTTCAGAAAATCTGAAAAAATGAAGCTGTGTCTTTATGTAAGCACCCTCAGGATGACAATGACCAAGAAAAAAAATTTGATCTTTTCTTCTTATAAATCTAAATATTAACTAATAAAGTTTGCTAGAGGCAGGTAAAGTCTGCTCTGGAAGAATGGGAAGTCTACTAGAGAAGAGTAAATGTAACGTTCTTGTCTAGGTCTCCAAAGACCTGATCTACTACACAAAACTGGTATGACCCATAGAAATACATGAAACAGTATTTTTGGTGGCCTGACTTCTCCTTAAGCACCTGTGTATTGTCAAGGGAAACATCAAAGTGTCTCTGAAGAGCAGTCTGGAGGGCTTAAGCCATATTGAATGGTGAGTGGGATTCCAGTCTGGCTGAACAGTACCAGTACCTTCACTCAAATTTTTTCTCTTTAACTCTAGTTCCTAATCTACAGCTATTACCAAAATACATCAAAAAAAGCCCAAACCAACCTCCTTTATGGCTGGGGACACAGAGTATATAGTGGCTGGTCTTATGGAGAGTAGCTACACTGTCTTACATTAGGAGCGAACTGAGCAAAACACATCCTGGTCAGTCTTCAGGATGACAGAGCTTAAGCGGAGGAGATTTTCTCCTCTGCTACTCCATGGCTGCCTTCCAGCTTTTCCTTTAAGTTTGCCAGTCAAGCTGAACCTGGCAATGCTGCCATCTTGACTGTGTGGCCATTTTCACATCTTCTTGTGTCTTTTGCATAGCCACCAGAGCCACTACTGGCCAGTTACACCACTCGGCTAAACATAGGACTGTATCCCAGTAAAGAAATGAATGCATAGTATTAATTGATAAAATAGTATTTGAGGCATTTTAATTCTGTGTTTTAAGTGCAGAAAAAAACCCCCCACTTCTCCCTTCAACCACACAACTCCAGAATTACTACAATGTCTAGAAGCAACCTTATATAATTCTCCTTTCCGATGACAAAGATCGTACTGTTTGTGACTGGGAGATTATGCTAATTGAAACAGTTCTTACAATCCTTGGCTTGTAACTGAGCTATACTGACCAGATGTCTGATGCAACAAAGACATGAGAAATCTTCTAGAAAAAATACATGACAGTGGATGAGCTGCAATAGAAAAAAAAATCATAATAATAAATTTGTGTTTGTAAGAAAACCATTATTATCCACTGCATCAATTTATCTTTTCCATTGGAAAAGAGTAGATGACATCTCAGAAAATTTACAATTTAATTAAAAGAGGCAGGCGACTAGTCAGCATGGTAGCTGCTGCCTAAGTAGATTAACAAACACCTAAACAATTCTCAAGCTTTTTTAGAGGCCTCTGCCAAAAGACAGTTCAAATCATGAGAGGAAGCATGGCAGAAAGCACAGTGTTTCTTTCAAGAGTAGGATCACTTAGTGGGCTGTAGCTTGCATGGCAGAGCAGTCTTGGAGCTCATAAACTTTCAGATGAAACTAACCTGACCCTGCATTCAACAATTGACCCTGAGCTTTTGCTCCAAGCAGCGCTTCAGCTGCTACTGGGCATCCAGTCCATGCTACCAGATCACAGCTGTATCAAGCAAGATCCCTCTAAAACATTTACTGAAGTGATGATGAGAAAGCTAAAAGGAGATCTGGGATAATAAGGCCATGGAAATCAAGAAAAAATTAGATTCTAGAGAGAAGAATATGACTGATAAGAGCTAATATATCAAAGAAGATGGTTTTAAGATTTAAGTAGCAGTAGATACACTTGTAGCAAGAACCATTTCAACAGAGTGCAAAAAAATTACAAAACATTAAGTATCATGGAATCATTTAGGTTGGAAAACCTAATAAATTTTTTATGTTCTCAGTAATAACAATGTTGTTACAATGATTTTTTAACAAAGCTATTGAATGATTTACCTTGGAATTTTTCTTTATCTGCCACACAAGACTTGTAGCTAGTTAGGTTCTGAATCCACACTCCCCAGTTATTACTACTAGTTGGTGTAAACTGATATATCAGACAGCACAAAGCAATTGTATGATTTATTCTGAAGAAGCTTCAACAGCCTACCATACTAGAACAGATAAAGCCTCTGTAATTCATGTTATACATGATAGCTATTGACATAATCTAAATCAGACTGGGGTCTTATCCAGTCCAGTTCAGGTAAGTTTTGAACTGTCTTTGCCTCTCACCAGCTATAGCTGTAAAAGATAATACCAGAGATGGCAGATTGGTTGCTATTTTGCAGTTGTTTTGAAATGTCATCCCCACACCAGAAAGTTCTGGGAAACAGCCCACATTTCCATAGTCCTGAAATAAACTATATTGAATGAGAAATTTGTAATAATTGGAAGGAAACATAAAAAACTTTAGCTACATTAATCAATCTAAAAGAGTTAAGTACAGGTCTAAACATTTCCGTAGGGCATAGATCAGACTCTAGAGGATATTTAATCACTTTTAAAGTGATGAGTGTTACAATAGAAATGATAAACTGGTCTTCTGGTTGAATAGTCTAGCATGGGTGTTTACTATTTAGCCTCATAGGCAAAACCGGGCACTAAGTTGTCATTTGCCAAGACTAGATTACTTAACTTTCTGACTCAGAAGTGATTGGAGGTAAATAAAAGCAGAATATCCTCAAAGCATTCTGATTTTTCACACTTCCAAATTCATCCAGCATGCTAAAATACATGAATGCTGATGCCCAAGTTCCTGGTTTGACTTATTATTCACCTATCCATTAACAATGAGTCCTCTTCTTTCTCTTGTCACCAATAGGCCCATAGCTTGCTCAATTTGGCACTGACCTGTGGGATATTGCTCACAGAAGAGAGAACAGTATATAAATTACAGAAGGAAAATGAGGCATATATTCAGGGCCAAAGCTGTTGGTTATCAGCTGATGCTTTATCAAGAGCAAAATACAACACTTCACCCAAAACAGATGACTTTGAGCCAGCTAAAAATGTAAAAATGTGAGTGTATAAAATATGACCTTATGAAATAGGCTGTATTTCCTTCCATTAATACCTTTGAAGAGGAAACTTTAGGACAGGTTAGAAAGTGAAATTTAGCAGTGCACAAGAGCTTAAGTGATGCACAGGCTTCTTCCTGATAGTTCTCTCAAGGTGAGCTCCAGCTAAAACGAGTAAGTGCTTGCTCAAAGAAGTGATATGACTAGCAATGAGTAACACTTTAAAGTTACATTAAATAAAGCATATAGCGGGTAATCTGCCCCTGTTGAAGTCAATTAGAGAGCACTGTCATATGTTTGACATACTGCTAGGATAATTTTCTTGTCTCAATCAATCTTTGATTAAAAATCTAACTAGTTTTGCTTGTAAATGCTATCACCAACGATTTGTTCTTAAATACCATTTTCTTACATAGTTGTGAAAAAGGCAAATGGATGAAAAGAGTCTGTGTGTATTTACATAGATATATGTTTAAAAAATTATTGGAATTATGTTAAAACTAGTTAAGTTCTATTTAAATTAAATATCCTTAATTTTTATCTCTGTGTGTTTCCTTTGTCCTCTCTTGAAGCAAAGATACTTATTTTTGAAAAGGATTTGAAAAGGATGTGTTTTGCGTACTCTCACACATTTTCCAAAATATGAACTCCATTATATTAACATGAAACTTGTGCTGATGTGGTTATTGTCATTTCCCCCATTCATATCTCACAAGTTAGTGGGAATTGACTGATGATGCAGGTAGCATTATTCCTTTGTATTCTATGATATATACATCTTAAAAGGAATATGCACTTACTTCCCCCCCTTACTAAATCCAACCCCCAGCACACTTTTAATTTTTCGTTTTCTCATACATATGCACAATTCCTCTCTCTTCCATTCTGCTTAACAGTCATTCCTCTTTTTTCTTCTCATCATCATGCTTGCCTACAGCCTTTCAGGAAATAATACTCTTTCAGTGTGGTGGGTCACGTTATCAGTGGAACACAGAGAAGGCAGGGGACTGTGGGTGGATGGAATGTATTTTATCAAATGCACTTATCAGAAGAAAAGCACGACTCTCAGAAAAAAAAAATAATTTCAAGTGTTCTTTCTGTATTTTCATTTGACTGATGTTCCACTTGCACTGCTAGCAGGACACAAGCAGAAGATTACTATACAAACCCTTGGAGAAACCACTAGAACATAGAAGTAACAGGATAACATACTGCAATACAAGTATACACTGTGTAAATCATGTATACATATATATACAGCTGAGTGCAGTTGGGAAAAAAGGTCATCTGGCTTAGTTATCTCTTTGTTCTGTTATATATGGTTTTTACTTGCTGGCGTTTGTTCACTTGCACTGTAAACTGATCTCTTTTATTTGCTAGACATTGAAAAAGCAAATGATTTTTCTAATACAGTTTTTACAACTTGAAAGCAAATTATGAATCCACAGAATGAATCCTGGCTGGTCTGAACTTAGTGCTCTTTCACATTACCACTAAAATTGAGTAGACCAGGCTTTAGCATTCTCTGAAAGTTGTTGAGGCTGAGGTTTTACTCTGGTAGATTTTGTGCAGGGTTTATATTAGTTTCAGTTTAGTCAGGTTGAAAATTATTGAGCAAAATATAGCAAATTATTTTAGCATGCTAAATGTGCTTCATTTAATACCTGAGTGACTCTTGGAAAAGAAGGTATGTGCATGTCTTATACTGCAAAATGATCTACCAAGATAAGTGTCTATCTAACCTTCCTTTTTTGAGCTAGTCTATGAGAGAATTGGTCTGCAATCTTTAAAATAAATATATTATCCTCTGACTTAAGGGAATATTAGGCAGTTAAATAGTAGCTGCAATGCCATGTAATATCAGTTTGGGTCAAAACAGTAATCATATAGAAACACAGCATTTCTTTACTCCGGTAAGTACTCTAGAATTAAGTTGTTGGGGTGTTCCCAAAGCCAAAATATGGTGACCTCTTGTACTGTCAAGGTATTAGAGAACAGGTTTCTCATCTTCTTGATGTCTTTCCATGCCTCATTCATTTTAATTCGGGGGACTGTCACTGCATTAGTATGCTGGTTACTAGGAAAAGTAAATGTGCTGCACAAACACCAGCTTTTGATTCCTCAACGAGGTAAAACATCACTACAAATTGACAGCAAGGATACTCAGTAAGTCTCTAAAATATTCACTAGCTTCACCATGGCATTACAGAATAATAATCCTGGAAATCTGCAAGCTCTGTTCTGTTGTGCCTGAAGACCTTTAATCAGGCTGAAGGTGAAGAATTTGCATGACATAAAAGGTCCTTAAAATTGCCAGTAGTTTTTCATTCCTCTAATACTTGCATTCAGGTTCTGTTATTCCTTCAAGCTCATGAGAATACATTCCAGAATTCTTAATGTTATTCTGTCAATTTTTTATCATTATTCCACAGGCCTACACAGGATGCTTTATTATATTTAGCAATCTTCTGCAAACACTATCAAATGACAGCAGGTAATCAATGGTTCGGAAATCAAAATTCAGTGGTGATTAGCAAAGTTCATTCATAATTCATAGCCAACAGCTCTAGTACATTGTATCAAAGAATTTATTTGAATACATGGTTAAAGCACCAGCTTTGGAATAATTTCAGTGTCTATCCTGCAAAATGTTCTGTATTACTAGACTTCTGCTGTCAGCCACTGGTTTATACAACATGGCCAGTCTTACTCTTACAATACCAGACTGTCCAATATGCTTCCATTCACCTCTCTGGTGCCTTGCTATCAGCACAGTGCTCTCCTAAAATCAGAGGTCCTTCCATTAATTTAATCTATTTATTTAGTCTAATCTGGAGAGTTCAGAAATGCTGAGGTAAAGAGCAGCCCTTTTTCTCATTTAAATTGATATGTTTGTCTTGCCCCAAATTTCATGCTAATCAGTAAGCGTAAAGATGTACTTCACCATGGTAAATCACACTGGATGTACAGGGAGCAATGAGCTAAACTGTTAGAAAGCAGCAATATTATTTAACACTTCACAGTATGCATCTGTAACGTTTATTCAAATTAATAAGAATAAGCAAGATTAATCAAGAATAATACTACCAGTGCTTTCACACTCTGGTTTAGATTATATGGGTAGCAGTAACATGTTTAATGCATTGTCACTTTACAGTCCTGCAGTTAAACATTACTATGAATACATAAATAAAAATAATAAAGAAAAACCATACAGAGCTCTCATGACTCATCTTCTGGTGAGGGTTTCAGCTGCTGCACTTTTGACGTAGACATGGACAGCTCAGCAACTCGCCCTCAACTGTTGTTACAGTCAATGAGGAAGAACAGACACTTTGAGGCTACAATTCATCTGACCTACTTTACATGAAATGAATTGTTGTGGTTGGCCCGTGCAGAGAAGAGATAATGCTGAGTCTAATTCAGAAGGCTGAATAGTTTTTTATTATTATAACTATATTTCAATACATTAGTATATATTTAAAGAAGAGCTCTTAAAACTACATCTTAACTTCTAGCTATCATATCTAACTACTGTAACTGTAACTAACTCGTGACTCCCTCTCAGCAGGGAGCCCAGACCCAGGTGCATACCATTGGCCATCAGGGCCAAACAATCCTCACCAGTGTCCAATCACCCAACGATTCTAAGTAAAAAATTTCCTAATGCATTCTACATAGAAAAACAAGAGACAAGAATAGAAATTGTTTTCTTTTCCTTCCTCTCTCTGCTCCTCTATGAAACTTTCTTCAGGGAGCAGAGATGTGGGCACTACAATGAATCATACTCTAGAGTGCCTTGTCCCTTTGTTGACTATAAAGGAAGACTAGATGATTACCTCAGATGTAAATGCCTGCATCCTACATATCAGACATCTACATCAGTATGATGAAACCCACTCTTATTGTCCAGATATATAAAGATTCATGCAAATTTATCTCCCTGTGGTCCAGGAGACATCATACCTCAGAAGAGTTACATTGGACAAGAGAAGTGTCATAACAAGGCAGACCAATGTGGTTTTGATTTAAAGCTTTTTAAAATGCCTTAACAGATTATTTTTTGGATTTTTTTTTTCTTCTTAATGTATGAGAAAAATTCAGGAAGTCATGAGCTATAATTGAGTATATGTCTGTCTGTCTCATTTTGCCTGATGTGAGATGACTGCCCTCAAAAACATTAATGGTATATCCCCATGAGTTTCTACATACATTCCCCCAATGCCTGGGGCATTGGTGCCTCACTAACATCATGTCACCATATCATCAATGTCATCATTTTCTCTGGCTACTCATCAGACTTTGTTTTAGTCTATACGTTTGAGCTGCACTCAGATTCTGTTTGGCTCTAGCTTCTCAGGCATACCACAGGCATCCAGGCTCTGTACTTCAGTCCATTTCTCGGACACAGAGCCTGTGATGCAACTGTTGCACAACCCAGGGCAGTGTTATATACCACAAGTTTTTCCAGCAGCTTTGGCAGCAACACCTGAACAAGACAGGCTGGTCTGAGACGTCTGAGATATTTTGCAAAACAAAATAGAAAGGACAGAGTTTATTTGCAGGGAAAGCAGTGCTATCTGTGATCACAGACAGCAAACTGTCTTGAGACCCTCCAATCCAGCATCCTCAACATCATGAATGCCATTCAGTGCTATCTTCAGATACTTCAGTCACTTTGGCTGGTTTGGGCAAACATTGAAATGCTGGCATTTCAGGCAAACTGCTCCTGAATACTTTGCTTAGCTCATTCAAATACAACATTCAAAAGGTTCCCTTAAATGAAAAAATATGCTCTCTGTGCTCTCTGAACCTTACAATGTCTACAATGTCTTAAGTAATCTCGCCCTGCTTCTTACTCTACTAAGTTTTGACTAGTGATTTCTGTTCATGTCCTCAACTAGGGATTTTTGTAGCCTTAACCTAGCATGAAGGCCAACTGTGAGAACTTTTTTGCTTTACTTTGGTCAATCTTCTTAGCATATTCATTACTGTACATAGATAGAACTAGTCCAATTTTTTCCTTGAAGCCTTCACATGACTAATATAAGTCACAGGAGCGTCTTTGCCAGCAATTTCAGATTTGATTTGCTTGTGCATTTGTGAGATTGATCTGTAGAGTACCTAGAACTACTAAGAGTTCAACAGTTACTTAGAGATAAGTGTCATGATACTGTCACATTTCCAGTGCTGATTTTTAAAGAAATAATAATGAATCATAGAACAGTAAAGCAAAAATTAACAGAACAGTAAAGCAAAAATTAATGGATAATTCAGGGTCATTTCAATAAGATGAGTTTCACTGGCTTAATTCAAGGCCTGAAGAGCAATAATGTAATTAGAATTTTCAAAGATGAACATTTAAAATTAACCTTAAAGCCTAATAATTTTTAAACACTCATATAATTTTTCTTCTTCTAAATTATTAGCTTCATTGCAATTTCTAAATTCAATCAGGATGAGGAGGTGCATAAATACGAGTTTGAAAATTTTCACCAGAAGATTTTGCCATCTGTGAGAATGATGAAATTACAGCTACAGCAACCCTTTACATTTGACAACACCCACTGCTTTGTATAGAAGACACTGAACATAGCATCAGTGTAAAAACAAGATATCAAATTATCCTTTAAGAGAAAAGATCAAAACATAAAGCTGAAAACGCAAAGAAAAGAAGAGCATTGAAAACGACGGTATTTTCTAATGCAGTACTTATAACAAAATCTCGTGATTTTGTCCCCTAAATTAGCTGTAGAGAAGAGGGAAAGGAAGGTAAGATTACTTTTTTTAAAAGGTAAACTTTCTTCCCTTTGTATGTAGTTTTGACTTCATAATGTTTCATCATACCTGCTCTTTGTGATCAAAACTATGATTTATAGTTAGCCTCTCACTGATGAACAGAACAGCTGAAACATGATTTTGATCCTTTCTTTTTGACTAGGTACAGTTGGCTACAAATACGTTACAAAAAGACAACAATTTTTCTTAAAGTTTATTTTGTTTTCAAGTAAGTATATATTATTTATATAAGGAATATACAAGCATTTATTATTTAACACTTATTTCTTGCAGGAAGCAGGGTATTCTGTAGTTTCTGACTGTGTGTTATTTAAATTCTCAATCCTTCTGAAAGGATTATTTTAAAAATAGAGATCACAGGTATTTAAAGCAGTTATTTACCTACACAGGACATGTTAAATTATGTTCTGTCTGACTGCTGGAAACTGTGAAATAACAAAAAAAAAAAAATCCTTTGAAGGAAAGCTATAACTTGCTGAGAAATCCAGTATGGTGAATACATCCGGCCTTAATTCATTAAGTTCCTACAAGTTGAACTATGTGAAAGCAAGGAAACTGCCTGCTGTCTTCTGTAGCAATAAACATCAGGTAAAGTGATGCCTTCACAACTTCACCAGTCTCTCTTCTTCTTTTGATCACATCATTTGATCTTGTAGGATCAGTTCTGCGTCAGCAGACACAACTCACAATGCTGGCATGAAGCTCCTTTAAATGCTAAACAAAAGCACTCTGGACACTTGGCTGGAACAGCAAATGTAAACACTTTAGAGGTTCTGATCCCAGATTATATAAAATAAAGGGTTGATACATTAACATAACCTGAGGACTTGAATTTAATATTTACTTTTGCATTTTACACCTCAAGTATATAGAGGAAAAATATTCAAATCAGTGAAGGAATTGGAAATTTGACTAAGCTAGAAGCAGAAAACAGAAATTATTACAATGAATAAGCTAGCTTGAAAACAGAAAAACAGAAGGAAAAAACAACACACTTTCCTCTTAGCTAAAATCCATTCTCTTGGTCCCCTGCCTAAGCAAAATCAAGTATTTATATAAATTACGTGAGCATCACAAAACAAAACTATTGGCATATGGGCAACCTCATGCCTTTCCCACAATGCTACTTCCAGCGTGTGTTTTTAGTCTGCATCACAGAGATTTCTGTTGGCAGGGAAGAAGACAAGAAGAGGGGGAAAAAAAGGACCCAACAGGTGTCTCACAAAGGGAGGTAGGGTTAACTTAGGGATGCTAATTCTCCTTCACAACAGGCACTGTGTTTGAGCCAAAGCAGTAACTCTCACTTTTTCCCTGCTTGTATGTCATTACCAGAGTCTCCCGCTGCCTCCCCTCAGTTCTTATCTCTCCAGCTAATCTTAGCCTTGAATCTCTTCATGTGATTACCAGAAAGATGAGAAAGATGGCTGTGGGCTACTGGCAAGTGTACATAGTGACAATACAAATTGTCACTTGAAGTCTAGAATCAGAATTTTATCTTCTATTTTTCTACATGGTATGAGAGTCTAATGAGACAACAGTGAAAATACTTAATGTGTGCAAAACAATGGATGCAACACAATAATTACATACAAGTTTAACACTTTATTTGTAGGTTTAGGTAATGAGAAGAGAGTTAATATTCTGTCTTAAATTTTAGTGGATTTAATGATACTGCTTTTTGCAGATTGAATCTCTCTGGTACTTGGTTACATCCCTGGTTATTTCTCAGGAAAGGGAAAAAAAACCCCTGTTCTTTCAAAGTATGTAGGTGAAAACTGATAACAGCAAGAAGAAAGTGATATAAATAAAATCCTTTGTTAATAAATCCCTGCAAAATGAGGCAGTACAGATTCACTGCTGGCAGATTTCAACAACCGATCACTCTTAGCTTTCAACTTTGAAACAAATATGATCTTCGAAGAAAGCTGTGAGTGTTGAATTGCTGTGGCAATTTATGAACAAAACCTTGAAAGAGAAAACCCATGTGAAACAGAGAGCTCACTGTCACCTTTACAGTTCTGCTGCGTGGTGTCCTACATGTTGAATGATCCCAAGAATTGAAAGAGGAGTACCAGAACTCCTCTCAGGTTGCAGCCTGGTTTTCCAAGGCATCTACCTAAGATATGAGGGGCACACGCTTTCACGTAATTCTACCCGTAGGATGCAAAAGGTGATGTCTAGGAACTCCATAGCTATTACTATCACGTTACAAGACTGTCAGGCTATAGAGATTAGACATACAACCAGCTATTTTTCCAATGACTGCTTCATAGATTTGAAAGCCACCACGCCCTCTCAAGTTTCTCTGGTCTGTCTCTGTATAAGAAAGAACAGCTATATTATCTTTTTGCTACTGTGCTGATTCAGTAAGTACTGTTTGACAAAAACACAGCTGCCAAACCTATTGAAAAATGAGGAGATGATGATATATCTATTTCTGAGGGCTAGGACTGCTGATGATGGCCACAGCTATCCACCTAATCTGTTTCAAGTATATTCTTCCCCAGTGCTTAACTCATTGTAGAGGAATTGATTCTTAAGGTCTAGGGAAGACATGCTTGAAATAGAAAATTAAAGAGTTAGTGGATGTGAAGGATTAGTGAATAAACATGGGCTTTTATCAAAAAGAACTAGTAAAATGTAACTTTGGTTTAGGAGAAATAAATTAAGAGCCTGTTTTCAGCAAAACTCTTTCTTCTACAATTATTCCTGTTTGAATGGAAACAAAATCAATGCTTTGATGCTCTGTGTATTCATGGATACTTCATTGTTCCATCTTTTAAAATATAAAGAACAATCATCCTCTGATCTCTTCTTGAGATACGGTATTCTAATAAAGATTTTTTAATCTCTTTTTTTCTAATCAAGATTTTTTAATCTCTTTTTTCTTATAATTAATAGTAAAGTAGCAGAAGAGTAACAACACATTATGAGAAGCTGTGTGCATTTCCTGGTAGCTTAGCTAAGTTGCATTTGAGAAATTTGAGGTTTATTTAACCACTCCCTTTTGGACCCTGGTAAAAAAAGTTCTCAAATATGTACATACATCTCCCTCTTTATTCAACATCTCCAAGATCCAAGCTTGTGGTTTATACACTCAGAAAAACATTTTTATTAGATGTAAATGTGTGTATATGTAAAAATTATCAATCAAGTCTTCTCATTTGAATAGAGAATTAAGAGTTGAACCCTTCTCATTCAGAAGCTGACTCTTCAGCAAATGTCACAAAAGAAGATTAAGCTGACTGAGATTAACTTTGAAAATGCCTGGATTTACACATACATATATAATTCATATTTTTATGATTTATTTTTATTGTTATTTATGTAATTCATAGCACATTAGTAAATATTACTTTTAAAAATGTCAAAAATGCATCATGTAAAACAAATATTTTGTGTGTCTGCCTTCCATGTGATGGAAGACAGACTCACAAATTTAGAGTTATGTGCTTCAACTAACTCAGATAGTGTTAGCTTGGTCTCCTCTTGAAGCCTTCCTTCTCATTATTTGTGCTTCTAACAAGTAACCGGAATTAATAATTTTGCTTAATTCATATTTCAAATTCTATTGCATTACCTTCAAGAACAGTATTTTGTATTCAAATAACAAGTCAGACAAAAACTTGTACTTACATTTTTTGCACTTGCATGAGGGTCATCTATGTTTAGGAGAAATGGGCATGTACAGGTCCTGAAACAGCAAACTCAAAGGACAAATAATCCTCTGCAAAAAGCTGATGAATTCACTTGTTACATTTTTCAAAAGCTTTCTTTCTGGTGACATTATCAGAGAAGTCCAACTCAAGCAATAGGATGGAATTAAGAAAATTGTTTATTTACAATTACATCAAAAGATTAATACATTTTTCTGAAGTTACAAAAATGTCTCACAGACATCGGTGTGAAACTGAAATATGTATGACCTAGCACAGGGATGTTATCTAGAAAATAAATTCTCTTTTTCAACATTATCTGTAAATAGAGAGTATACATTTACAACATGGAAAATAGTATCCCTCATGCCTTCTAATCCCTAATACTCTTGCAGCCTGTTGCAAATGATGAATTCTGCAACTGTGCAGGTTCTTCTCATAACAGGTGCTCTTAGAGGGGTCAAAAGTAGGATACACGTGAGTCCACCATACCATTTTTCTCTATGGAGGATAAATTCAGATAGACTAAAATGATTCATTCACTGCTACCATGTCTAAAGAACATTTTCATCTGGGGAGAGCAGGAAGAATTCAAAGTCCCTGCAGTGCCATCGGTTTTGAAGGTGCCTCACAAACCTGTCCTGACAGCACATTCATCTTCTGCAGATTCTGCCTTCTTATTAGTTACTCGTTTCTGAAGGAAACATGACTGAGAATTTAGAGTTTCCCCCCCCTCTACACTTCACAAATGTGACTTAATGTTAAAAGCTGTCCTGAGTCCTGTAGCAGATGTTTCCATCTGTCTGCATACAGGTGCAGCTCCCAGTTTCCATATCACCATGCATCACCATGCATCAGCCCTACTCTTCAGTGGTAGGGTTGAAGGACAAGGCCCTACCTACAAGGGGGAAGCCCAACCTAAAATATGTGCTCCTGAGGCCCAGCTGCTTCAGGCATATCCCATCTTGCAAAGAGCTCCCATGTGCCCCAGCACTTCTTCAGGTGAGGACTCTACAGAGACATTTAAGCGGGACATGTGTATTAAATTTTAAACCGATATATTTTTACACCACTTGTGAACATCAGAGGTGACATGTATTTGTTTCCATGACATGACAGAGGGTATTTGCTTCCACTTCAGCTCTAGAGTTCCACATGGCACAGCTGAACTACATATCTAACTAACCAATGCTTTAACTGTACTTAAATATGTATTCATATTCTTACTTAATGTAAGATTCTCATGAAGTGTCCCAGTCAACACCCACAAACCACCATCTCAATCCACTTACCTTAATCCATCCTTTCAGAAAAATGCATTTTAAAAAAATCAAATAAATGGTAACATTGATGTAAAAAAACCCCAAGCATTTTAGTATGAAACTAGAATTGTCACTTTTCTTTCTGTCCCTACAAACAATAGACTTTTTTTTTTCTTGGAAGAATGAATTTGGTTATTTATAAGTCCTCAGTTGGCACATCAAGAGGAGAAATGTTAGACTTGAAGTGTGTGGCACTTGCAGAAGGATTTTTCAATTTTAGCATGCTAGGCTGAAGAGCAACAGAAGACATCCCCATGACAGACAGGCAGCCAGGCGGGGAACAGCACATCACTTAGCACTGCTCCACAGGGCTTCACCCTGTGCAAAAGAGATCTGGCTTTATGCTGCTCCCCTGTCAAGGACTGTATTTCACACTTGATGAACCTGATTTTCTCTTCCTGGTGAGTATGTTTTATCTTTTTTCCAAGATAATATACATTATAATAATATATGCACAGCCTGATTATGTTCGATACAATTTCTGTTGTATATGGGCACAGATGGGGAAGAAATCCCCAATTATGTAGGCTATGAGGATGTAGTGAGAAGAAAAATGACAAGAGATGAAGAGAAAGGAAGGAGGAGTACTCTAGCAAGTACCTATGTATATTAATGGTCAGGTGCCATCTACTACCACATCTGAAGTTTGTTTAACAGCTGATGACAACTCCAAGCTCATTCATATTCTTATTTCTTGTCACTGAACATGGTCCTTTATAACGGATTTTCAGGAAGTTTTGAGCCACCCACTCCACTGGAAAAGTATTTGCTTGAATTCATAAAAAAACCCAGAACTCAGTTATGCATTACAGCCAAACAGCAAGAAATCCTTCCATTCCCAAGGATGTATTTGAAATCAAGAGAAATTTGCCAATCAATAGCCAATAGCTATGACCTTGTTATGAAACTTCAAAGGGATTAAAGTACCAGCATTGTATATTTCGTCCATTCAAATTTCTTCTTTTACTCTCAGTCACATTAAGAAGTGAAACCATCAGTGACATGAATAGTAACTATATAGAGAAAATCATAGTAGGACATGGATTATTATCAAAAGGCAGTTGAAAGTCCCCCTTCATATGAAAAGATATTTCCTTGTGCTTGATCAGGAGGTGGTCTTTGTACAGGCTAGTTGTGTATTTTCAAAAACAAGAATGCGCCCTTTTAAAGCTACCATTTTTATGATCCTATTCAGAGGAACTGGGACTGAGATTTTGCAGCAGTTTGCGAAAATACATGGTCAATTTTCTTTTGAAGCAGATTTTCATTTTGTAAGGAAGAATACAAGCAAAATTTGAATTAAGATAAGGTTTATGAAAAATATGTCAGACATTTAGTCAAATAAAAAAGTTCAGATAGAGAGGAACATCTATAATGCATAGCTAGAAAGATGCCTCCTTCCATTTGCAGGCTTCCTTATGACCACTCCTTAAATGTGTGCCAAGGGAAGCACAGAAATCTATTCCCTTCTAACATATGGCCAGGAGGGTAATGGTACTTCTAGAAAATGCTTTCATCAGACTGTGCTAAAACAGTCTAAGTGATCCCACCCACAACAAGCTTGCTTTAATTTCCCATTGCTTAGAACATGTACCTGCAGCACGCAGGAACTCACATGAGGTCTTCATATAACCATGAGGAGGCTAAACTGGCTGTGGGAGATGACACTCCCCCACTTGGAGAAAAGCAGAACATTGTTGCTGGATCTGTATGCAGCATTTGAGACAATGTCAGGCTGGTGAGGTGCAAGAGTCACTGGACAGCATAAGAACCCAGGATTAGAGCAGGAAATTGGGTTGCTGAACAGTGAAAATGGATAAAGGGCAATGCACAGAGCAATGGAGTTAACTGCACCAGGGCTTTGAGAAGAGCAAGGCAGCAGAAGGCAGCATGCAAGGGAGATCTGGGGCTCTGGATAATACAGGGAAAGGCAGCTACTGTTGGTCATGGGATAAGATGAAGAAATGACTCTCTGGAAGACAAAGAACATTGAGAGGAGAGGCAAAGGCAGTAAAATGTGATGAGAAGTATGCCAATACAAATAAATACTGTTGGAAAATGCCAACTAACTGCAACCAGAGCTGCCTGTAACCAGTGTCAGCAAAGGTCTTATTGAAGACATACCTGTGGGAGAAGTGAAAAGTAACTGTATAGGTTTTTTTGAACGTTTCTCTTTTGGACTGAAGTGACCATTTTGGTTTTTTAATGGAGGTAAATTAAGGGAATGTACTTAAAAATCCATGACCTTGAACATAAAATAAAAAGAAAACAAATCCCAAGTTTGCTTTCTTTTATTTCTCATTTTATTGAAGACCTTACTGTAACTTTGTCTCAACCTGAAACAAGGTATAGCTCCCTATACCTTAAGTTTAAGCTTTGAATCTGCCTGGAAAATTCCACCAGTTAGCTCCCATGGACACCGGAGATTACTGATGGGGTGCTATTGATTCAGGGTGTAAGACATTTGCAACAAAGGTAGGAAGGGAGCACTTTCTCCAAGAGACAACTCACTTGGCTGTTGGAAGACCCCCAGCAAGCAGTTTCCTCTCCCAAAGCTCCCAAATGCTAGGGCCACCTTCCCCTAAGTGGTGCCACTCCTCTCTACAACACCTTAGGTTTCCTTCCTGAAACAGTTACTGATTTCTTTCCTTCCTCCCAACAGAGCACCATGCAAAGGTCAGGCAAAAGCCTTAGAGATTAAATTGTAAGTGATTAAAATTTCCATTATTTTGTGAACTTGTTCTACATATTAAAGAGCCCTAATGGAACTTGCACACATTTGTGCAGGTAGAAAGGCACATGATGATAGGAATTAAGGAAATTAATTCCTGTGCTTTGGACTGAAGTAATCTTCCAGAATATAATTGGCTTTCAATCATTCACACACACCATGCCCTTCACCTTTAAATGGTAATTCATTTTACCATACAGGTTTCGAATGCCATTTACGTCAGGCTTTAAGAAAGCTCCCATCTATGTACTAGAATACAGTCAATATATTTTGTCCAGGAGGAGACCACGTCAGAGTGTAATTCAGATTTCTGATGTGTATATCCTTATGATGTTTTACCAGTGTCAGTGACCCACAGCAAGGAGGAATGCAGAACACTTCCTGGACAGAGATCAAGCAGCAATTCCCTCAGAAACACAAGATTAACAATACTACCTCTCCTGAAATGCTCCCTATTTTCTTGCTGTGCTGAGTTCCCTGTGGGATATGGTGAAATTGATACAAGGGTACAAGACTTTTAAGGGCTATGCCTAGATCACATCAGAGAAGTGCAAGGCATAGTGACAGTAAACATGGATCATCTGCTTTAACCAAAGTAACAGGAATCTAGAAAATCTCACTATGTAGAGCTTCCCCTCTCTCATGACTGTGAAAGAAAGACTATGGAGGAAATATTTGGAAGCACTGGTGTGGTCTAGTTGCCTCTGGAATTGCTTCAGCCCATCCGCTACAGTTGATGCAGCAGCATGTTACAAGTGATGAAGTGTATCCCTCTGACGAAATGGCCTTCTGCATGCCAGGGACACTATTTAAATCTACTTCCTCTTGCCTGTGTTTTCGTTTTGCACATCACATCCTATCATTCTGTGATGTTTTATCTCACTCACACTAATACCAGCCGTGGCTGACAACCAGGAAGACTGTAACACTGGCACGCCTGCCAAATGGTTAGGCATATCCTGGACACAGACAACAGACGCTTATATTTAAATTAGGACTAATTTGCATTTTTGTGTATTGTGGAATTTTTAAAGCATAGTTTTGCAAAAAGCGATGTATAATTCTGAAATAGTAATATTTCCTTTGAAAAGTCAGGTTTGCTAATGGATTGCCATCTGTTCAACCCTTTGCCAGAAAGTAGATTTGTCCTGCTTACTGAAAACAGTATTAGGGTGAAACTGTAGATTACACAGTGGATTTCTGAGCAGTTTAATTCAAAGTGCAGGCTAACACTTTGCTATTTCAGCAAAAATTACTTTAGCTTCTCCCTTTCTACTAATGATCAAATCTAAGCCCAGCAAACTGTATTTGGAGTACTTTGTGGGCTGTTTTGCTCTCAGTTGGGTTCTAGAAAAGGTGCCTACCTCTCCTTTACAATTTTGAAACTGAGTTTGTGTTTCATTTGCATAGGATTCACAGAAAAAAAAAATCTCCATCTTACTTCGACAATCCATATTAATCCTTTGGAAAAAAACCCCAAATATTTAAAACAGCAAAGCACTGGCCTCAATTATTCTTTCAAGAGTACAAGATTTATAGGGACTCGGAGCCTCTTGAAGCCCCTGGATGCAAGTGAAGAAGGAGGACACCTCGGCAATTCAGAATGCCGTACTGGGAGCGGTAGGACCAAAGTTGCTCTCCCTTGTAACCCACAGAAATCGAATGAGGTTTCTGGTGAACCGTATTATGGGAACAACTGCACTGATAGGGAATGAGGTTAAATTTTTACAGCCTGAAGGCAAAAGTTTAATTGTAAACTTCAAGATTTCAGCACCCTCTTACGCTACCTGAATAAGGTTACTAATGACACAGCCGCAAGGCTACCCAAACACCAACACTCTCCCGGACCGACTAGCTGTCTACGGGAATACGCAGAACCGATCTTCTGCATGCGAACGGACAAGTTGCAGTCACGGATCCCCTCCCCGCACACCCCCGCGCAAGCCCCCAGAAAGCCGCATTTTGCCGGCAAACGACGCTCTCGTCGAGAGGTTCGGGCTCCCGACCCGCAGCCGGAGCGGCGCTGCCCCGCCACCGAGCATCCCCCGCCGAGCCACC